>VZRX01020122.1:558615-621731 GCA_013398075.1 Notiomystis cincta
TGACGTCTTGCTGCTGTCCCGCCACTCGGGATCACGAATCACTGAACCGCCAGCTGGCGGGGAGCGCGGCGGTAGCTGGTCCGGGTGCTCTGCCCAGGCGGGTTGTCCTGGAGCACATGGCACAGGGCTGCGTGGAGACAGCTGTTGAGTATTTCCAGTGACGGATAGTCCGCAGGCTCCCTCTCTGGGCAGTCTGTTCAGGGCTCAGGCACTTGCACGGCGAAGAAGTTCACCGCTGTGTTCGGGTGGAACTTGTGTGCGCCAGTCTCTGCCCGTTGTCTGCTGTTCCGTGCTCAGCCCCACCGAGCAGAGCCGGCTCTGCCTTCTTGGCTCTCCTTTCGCCCTCCTACTGATAGACACTGACGGGGTCCCCTGACACCCAGCCGGCCCGGGTCCCTCAGCCTTTCCTTGTCGGAAGAGAGCTGCTCCAGTCCTCTCATCCCTCTGCTGGACCCGCTCCCGGCACTGCACAGAGCCCGCCAGGCACGGCCTCACCAGCGCTGAGCAAAGGACAGGAGCGCTTCCCCCAGTTTGCTGGCAATGTCTTCCTAATGCGTCTGGATACCATTTGCCTTCCTGGCCACATGGGCAGCTTGCTGCCACCAGCATCGCCAGGTCTTTCTTTGCAGAGCTGTTTTCCAGAGAGCTCAGCCTGTGCTGGTGAATGGGGTTGTTCTTCCCCAGCTGCAGGACCTTGCATTTGCCCTTGTTGAATTTCAGAAGGTTCTTCTCTGCCCATCTCTCCAACCTGCCGAGATTTTATTTGATTGAATAAAACTTAATTATTATTCCCTTTGATCACGGGGATATCACAGGTTCACAATGTGCATGGTGGGAGGCTTTGAGTATTGCATCTCAGGGTGCACCAGCCAGCTTTTGGGGTGCACCAGCCAGCTTTTTGGGGTGCACCAGCCAGCTTTTGGGGTGCACCTGACAGCTGTTCAGGGTGCAGCCTTCAGGTGCTTAGCTGGGTCGGGTACCACCTTCTACTGTGCCTTGTGGATTAGGTGTTTACAGCTTGTCACAGGCTATGGAGAGCTTTTTGGATTTCTTCTTGAAATAGGAAGAGTTTTCCTGCCTTTTTATCACCTGTAAACTGATATGTATGAACTTCAGTAACATGTCTGTCTGCTTTCCATGAATAAACAAATAAATGTATTTGCTTTCATCTTAACTTGTTCTTATGTTGATTTCACCATAAATCTGTAGTAGGATTGTTAGCTAAAGAATGCAATATCTGATGGGGGTTGGGGAGAGAATGTAAACCATAGGAAAATTGTTTTCTTGCTCCTGCTGGGCTTTGCATCTGTAGATGCAGGGAGTGGGTTGTTATATAAAAACTGTCTGAGAAACAGTGAGAAAATTGCCTAAGACCTGAAAAACAGTTGTCAAATTATTTGGAGTACCAGTGATGAACATCAGATTTCGTTATAGCTCCCTTGGAAGGGGAAGGCAGGGAAGGCAGGAACAACATGATGCAGTTCATTAGAGCAAGCCAAGTGAGAGTGTCTCTCTACGTGTGTGTGTGTGTGTGTGTTTCTACTCCTGTGTGTGTAATGATCAATAAACTTAGTAGTGTAATGCTTTAGGAATACATTTGAATACCTTTCACCCTGGTATTCAAAGCACAGAAGGGAGCACCTATACTGGGTTGAGAAGAACCTGCTGGTAGACTCAGCAGATTAATGGTGTTCCACTTCAAATCCTGCCAGTTTGGGGAAAGCAGAATAAAAACTTCACCTGGGTGAAAAGCAGGTAAAATATTGGAAAGAGTCCAAAGCAAACAAAGTTATCACTAAAGCAGTGTGATCAGAGAGTCTGTCACATCAGGTGCTCGTTCTCACCCAGGACAAGTCTGAGGTGTGGGAACAGCCAGAAACTTTGTTGAAGAAGCAGGTATCAGCACTAAAGATGGCTTGAACAAGTACCTGAGGAGAGCTCAGATAGATACAGCCACAAAGCAGCCAGCAGCAATGTTGGTATTGCTGGATATTGCCCGATTGCTGCAGTCTGTTAAAAAAAACACCAACAGAAAAAAGGACAGGAGAGGGCACGATAGCAGAAATCAGAATTACCTTGACCTCTTCTGAACAGTTAAAGCCCAAGAAGTGTGTTGAACTCCAGTTTATCCAATGAAATTTTTTGATGTTTTAAAACTTGGACGGACGGAATTGAAAATTCAATTTTTTGGACAGCAGAAGCTTTAGTATTTATTAAATCTCACAACTCTGCAAGCAAATGGATTATAAAGAGAGGAAGATCTAGAAAACTATTTATTGCACCTAAGTAATGCTAGATATAATAGG
Source organism: Notiomystis cincta (assembly GCA_013398075.1). Taxonomy (NCBI): domain Eukaryota; kingdom Metazoa; phylum Chordata; class Aves; order Passeriformes; family Notiomystidae; genus Notiomystis; species Notiomystis cincta. The sequence goes on from VZRX01020122.1 coordinate 560,922, forward strand.
AGTGTGAAATAACAAACAAAATGAGGAAAGATGTCTCAGATTCTTGTAAAATACTTTCTCATGCTGACTTCCAGATGAAGGGGTTGACATGTATGTGTTTCAACATTCAGAAGCAAAGAATGAGATGAAGGTAAAAAAAGACACAGAAAAGAAGATACAGCAAAAATATTCAAATGTCTTTGTTTGAAAACACAATAACAGGCTAGCTGTGTCAGCTCTGGCTTTTGAGGAGATCTACCATAACTTTAAATGACTGTTGATGGTCCATATGGATTCCATATACTCCACATATCACAAAAAAGTGCAACCATGATAGCCTCAGAGGCCAGGGGAGAGTTAGAAAGCGCATGAGGGCAGATTTCCAGCAGAAGTCAGCAGAGCAGAGTAAGTTGATGTCAGTGGGAAGCTATGCTCCAGCAGGGGCTGTCTGAAGCTCTCTTGGCAGAGCAAGCTATCTGCAAAGAGCTTGCAGTGTCTTGCTGTGGCCAAAATGTGGAGTGAGGCAAAGAATTACAGTCCTGTCAGTAATGAGCATCTGTAGTGGACTGCAATTTTCACAAATCTGTTCATTTCTTCATCTGTGTCTGGTGCTTGGAGCTCAGAAAGGGCACAGTGGTCAGTTCCCATGCCTAAAGCATGGGGATGGGATGCCTGTAACTATAAAGTGCTGAGAGAGATGCTGCTCTTTCAATTCTACTCCTAGAAGCCTTGACCTGTGGCTTCTTTCTGATTCTCTGTGTTGGAAAGGCAGACCTGGAGGTGATACAACCATGTCTAGCACCAGCTAAGGGGTCTGTTAGACTGGTGAGCATGCTGGGAGTCTGGAGAAGAGCCATCAACCATCAATGAGATCCAGAATTCTTGGATGTGAACTTTCTGAAGCCATTGGTTAATAAGCTTAATGACAAGGCAGGGAAGCTTCACATGCAGGTTATACAGTAGATCCTCCACACTGCAAACTTGAAAAACTTTTGTTGTGAAGAAGTATTGAACGTCCTGTAGGGCTGCAAAGAGGTATCCCATACTTCTCTCCTGCTAGATTTTCTCACAGAAGTCAGATACCCCTTGGAGGACATGACACTGAGGAACCAACGTGAAATTTTGCTACTCCCAGAAAGCAGAATGCAGAGGGACTTGTATGTATGTGTAGGAGGATTTTCTGAACAAGTATACCTGATAAAAAAGTTCACTCTAACCTCACCAGAGACCACCAGACAGTGCAGAACAACAAAGTGTGCAGGGCTGGGGTAACCTGTGGAGATAAGTGACTTCTTGGACAGGGCTCTGTCCCGGGTCATTTTACCAAAGAGTGATACAGTGGAAGAAGTAGGAGACAAGGCTTTTGTGTGGATTACAGATAACACTACACTGAGGCTGTGCCTGCTGTGTCAGAAGACAAGGTGGATAATTTACTGAGCAGCCTGAGGGATGCCAAGTTCTACAACCTCCTGAACTTCATGAAGCTGCACATGCACTTAAAAGAAATAGTAGTTTGCATGCATCATGAAAGTCTTTGAGTTCCAGTCAATGCTGTGATTTTGTTAATTTAGGAGGCAACTTTCTGACACAGTGTTCGAAGAACTGCATGATTTGATGTATTGACAACACAGAGGCTGGGAAGAGTGCAAAACCTGTGGGGTTTGTATTGAAAAAAAAAGGATAAATTATGAAAAAACAATTCAGTTTTAGTCAATAACAGCAAGAGGTAGTAGGGAGAGATGTAACTGCTCTCTGAGAGACTAATATAAAGGCACAGAGGATTAGCTTGTACAAAAACCCTAAACAAATATTGACATTTTGTGGCATTTCTTTCTTAGAATAAAATTCAATGTTATAGAATTCAATTATTATTGAAGATTTGTAGATGGCTTCAGTGGCATTGTTGCTTTTATTAAGGCAGTTTGTCAAAGGCATCCATCTGACAAGGCAATCTGAGCAGAGCCTTTGAGCAGATTAAAGAAGCTTTCTGACCCTCCCTGTGTTAGCCTGGCCACAGGAAAACACATGAATGATCCTGTCAGTGCTTCAGATGCAGGTCTGTGAAGGATGCTTTCCTTGAGATGGAAAGGGAGTGTTGCTTTTAAAAGCAAGATATGATCAGAATTACTCCAGAATGAGTACATTGCCACTGTGTGGGCTATTAGGTGAAATACCATTTCCTCACTCACAAATTCCGTGTCCGCAGGGAATAAACAGCAGTGAGATTTTTGTCAATGTCTCATAATATTCGTGGTAAATGTCCTTTACCCCTAAAGGGAAAAACTTGACAACGTTAAAATTAATTCAGTATGAAAAATGTAGTTTAGAATGAGTGAATGTTGGCAGGGCTGGTCACATATTTATTTCTTTGCCAAGTCCTTCTGCTTGCTGCATGTTGCCAAGCTGTGAGGAAATAGGCAGATTCTCAACCATTTTCAGAACTTTCTATTAGTTACTCAGCAACCTTTTTTTGCTGTATAGCATGTTTTATGAGCACACAGAATGATAGTAAAGTCATGTTTTTTTCTGAAGCAATGAATAAGATGCTGTGGAATACCTGCTGAGCTCCCACAAAAAATTTTGCAGTTCCTACTGAAAAAATTGAAAGCTGTCTGCTGTATTAAGATGGTAAAAGGCTCTTTGCTCTCAGCTGGTTTGACATTTCATCAGGTATTATTCAGAAATAATGTAAAATCATGGAAACCACTGTGGAAATGCAATACTACGATATCTAGGTCATCTTGTCAGATTTTAAGGTTCCTGCTCCCTCCAGAACTGATTCTGCCTTGATGTTGCACAACTTCCTTTCTCCTTCCAGCTTCCATATGCATGGGAGAAAAGAGATGGCTAAATAGTCACAATTCAACACTTCATTTTGCTATATTGGTAGAAAAATAGCCCTTTCAGCAGAAATCAAATTTGCAATTGTTTGTGCATTAGACAGAGCATCGTTTTGGCATATTAGTTGGCTTATAATTGGCAAATCCATTGGAAGGAAGCATAGTGGGGAAGCACATAATTATAACAAAGTGCAGTTCCAAATTACAAAGATTGATGTGCCCAAACATGAGTTGAATATCAGATTTCCTTTATTCTATGGTTAAGCTCATAAACCACTTGCTATTTTTTTGCATATAATATACTGCATTTGTGACACTTTTATAAAAGCTTACCTACTGTTAACCTGTTTCAACACACTTTCTGAAAGAACACTTTCAGATCTTCAGATTAAAGAAAAGGTTAATTGCCAATTTAATAGGGCCAGTTTTAATAAGAGACTAAGAAAAACATGAAAATGTGACTCATTGTAAAGGAACTGTTAAATAATCCATATGGGGAAAAAAAAGACATTAAGTTCAGTCAGTCATGATCTTTGGTAAGTAGAAGGAAGGACATATGGAGACAAGACAGGTAGAAAATTAGGTTTGATTTGGTAAAAGAATAGTGTGGCAAACCCACCAATGTGCTTTAGGGTTGCTCAGCAGAAGTGTGGCTTTCCAGCATGAGGAGATGCTCATTGCTATGCAAGCATCACCTCTGGTGATCAGAGCAAGCACAAGTGCAGATTACAAGTTGTGCATGTGGCAGTTCCATTCCCTTTGATGAAAACTGAATGTGCTTATCACAGGAGAGGCTCTAACCTAGAATTAGGAGTCTGGGAGGATGCATTTAAAAGAAAAAGCTAGAAGTGATAATCAGCAATTACCATGATAGATTCTACAAACACAAATTACACTGTTGGGAGTTATATGAAGTATTACATATCTTTACAAATGGGCTAAATTAAGGGGGAAAAAGTACTTTGGCTATATTTTTTGAAAATTTTCCTTGAACTTCCCTGATCATATGAGGTCACATATGTAAGTAATTACAGTAAAGGAAAAAAAAATTTAAAAAGAAGTCTTTGTACAGGAAAGTTAGGTATTTTTCAAATTCTAAGTGCTTAGCTTTGTACATTTAAATATTTTTCAACGCTATTATTAAAAAAAAAAAAAAAGGGAATAAAACCATCTATCATATAGAATTAAGATAGAACACTGTAAATATATGGTCTTCTCTCTGGCCTGGCTTTCCAGTGAGTGAGTACTGAACCTGTGTTTCTGTGCTTCTCAGGTGCTACAGATGGGTTCCAGCTGTTAACCTGGGCAAAGCCTGCTCAGATGTGGTCCTGCAGAATAAAAGCCCAGCTCAACAGTGGCCCACAGGATTCTCACTCTAATCAACATTTTGCTGAAATTTTCTCAAAAAAGTTAATAACAATTCTCTATTCAGCATGTATGAACTGTGATTTTTTTTTCAAGGTTGAGCAATATTTTGAGAGCGTGCTAACTAAAAGTTACTTTTTCCAGGGACATTGTATGTCATCAAGGCCTTTCAACCAGGCATGTCTCAAAGAAAAGCTTGTAAAAATTTGTTGATGTGAGAACATGAAAATACTGTCCTTTAGTTCCATTCTTGAGAATGCCTAATGGCTCTGCATGAAATCAAACTACAAGTGTTTGATACAAACATGTCAAGTTTTATTCCAGGTTGTGGAGTTCAATAAAATAAAAGCACTGGTTAGGTACCAGCTGAGTTTATATCATGCTTTAATTACCTTCTTTTTTATAAGTTACATAGTTCTGTCATCTCAAATCATTGTGACATCTTCCAGCTATTAAATAGCATTCTTCACTGTAGCTCCAGGGGTCTGTTAGACATAGAGTATAAAGTGGCATTGGTTTCACTCACTTGTTTTTCATTATCCTGTAGAAACTGAAAGTTGTTCCCTAAGAAGAATGAAGGTCAAATTGCCTAATTAAAAGAAGATTTGATTTTTTTAAATAGGGATGGAGACTGAGAACAGTCTGCAAGATATATTGAGCTCCAAAGAGTTTCAGTTTAATCTAGTTTAATTTAGTTTTAATTGCCCTGAATACCAAACTTATCTTAGAAGTCTAGGAAGTCCTTTGTTTTTCTTTTTGTCTCTTGCAGCTTTCCACGTTACATTTCTCTTGCTGTCTTTCATCAAATAAATCTTACATAAGCTATCTGTAATTCAGGTATCTCTGTTCTTTGTGCTCTCACTGAATTTGTTTGTTTGTAGTCTGTGATTCTTTTCTATGCCAAAGATAAGGTGGAAGATGATTGGGAGCAGCCCTGCAGAGAAAAGCTTGGGGCTGGTGGTTGATGAAAAACTCATCATAAACCAGCAATGTGAGCTCACAGCCAGAAAGCCAAATAAATCCCAGGCTGTATCCCAAGCAGCGTGGGCAGTGGCTCGAAGGAGGTGATTCTCCCCCTCTGCTCTGCTCTGCTCTTGTGAGACTCCACCTGGAGCACTCCACCCAGCTCCAGTACCACCAGCATAAGAGGGACATGGAACTGGTGGAGCAAGTCCAGAGCAGGGCCACAAAGTGCATAAGGGGACTGGAGCATCTCCCCTGTTGAAGGCAGGCTGAGGAAGTCGGGGCAGTTCAGCCTGGAGAGGAGAAGGTTGTGTGGAGACCTCGTAGCAGCCCTCCAGTATCTGAAGGAAGCCTGCAGGGAAGCCCAAGAGGGACTCTCTGTCAGGAACTGTGGTGATAGGACAAGGAGTAATGGCTGCAAGTTGAAAGAGGGGAACTTTAGGTTAGGTATTAGAAAGAATTTTTTTACTGTGAGAATAGTGAGACACTGGAGCAGGCTGCCCAGGGAGGTTTTGAATCCCCCAGCCCTTGTGATATTCAAAGCCAGGCTGGATAAGGCCTTGAGCAGCCTGGTCTGGTGGGAGGTGTCCCTGCCCATGGCAGGGGAGGCTGGGACTAGATGATCTTTAAAGTCCATTTCAACCCCTTAACATTCTATGATTCTATGATTCTATATCAAAATTTGAACAATGTATTGTTAGTTCATGTATGGTATTTAGGAAGAAATGTATTCTACTTGGGCCAAGGAAAATCTCCATCCTTTACTGGATGCTGAGGGGAACATTGTAACCAAGGCTGAGGAAAAGGCTGAGGTACTGAATAGCTTCTTTGCCTCAGTCTTTGACAGGAGGACTGGTTTTCCTCAGGACAGCCAGCCCTTGAGCTGGTAGTCAGGGACAGGGAGCAGAACAGAGCCCCTGCAGTCCAGGAGGGAGCAGTTACTGACCTGCTGTGCCCCCGAGACACTCACAGCTCTGTGGGGCTGGTGGATCCATCCCAGGCTGCTGAGGGAGCTGGTGGAAGAGCTCACCAAGCCACTCTCAGTCACTTATCATCAGTCCTGGTTAACTGAGGCAGTCCCAGATGACTGGAGGTTGGCCAATGTGACACTCAATTGCAGGAAGGATCAGAAGGAGGATTTGGGCAACTACAGACCTGTCAACCTGACCTTGGTGCTGGGGAAGGTTATGGAATTAATTGTCTTGAGTGCAATCACGCAGCACAGACAGGACAGGTGGGGGTCAGGCCCAGCCAGCACGGGTTTAGGAAAGGCAGGTCCTGATGACCAACTTGGTCTCCTTTCATGACCTGGTGACCCACCTTGTGGAGGAGGGAAAGGCTGTGGATATTGCCTACCTGGACTTCAGTAAAGCTTTTGGTACTGTCTCCCACAGCATTCTCCTGGAAAAGTGGGCAGCCCATGGCTTGGACAGGGGCACTCTTTGCTGAGTTAAGAACTGGCTGGATGACCAGGCCCAGAGAGGGGTGGTGGGTGGAGTTAGATCTAGCTGTCAGAGGGTCACCACTGGGGCTCCCCAGGGCTCAGTATTGGGGCCAGTAAAGATACTTAATATCTTTATTGATGATCTAGATGAGGGGATGGATTGTATCCGCAGTAAGTTCGCAGATGACATCAAGTCAGGTGCCTGTCTGCAGGAGGGTAGGAAGACTCTGCAGAGCCATCTGGACAGACTAGATCTATGGACTGAGGTCAGAGATATGAGGTTCAGTACAGTGAAGTGCTGGGTCCTGGACTTGGGTCACAACAACCCCATACAGTGCTACAGGCTGGGACATAGAGTGAGTGGCTGGAAGACTGCCAGGTGGAAAAGGACCTGGGTGCGCTGATCAACAGCCACTGAACACAAGCCAGTGTGTACTCAAGGCAAATGTCATCCTGGCTTTTATCCAAACTAGTGTGGCCAGCAGGACCAGCACAGTGATTGTCCCGCTGTACTCAGCACTGGTGAGGCCACGCCTCGAGCTCTGTGTCCAGTTCTGGGCCCCTCACTACAAGAAGGACATTGAGGGGCTGGAGCATGTCCAGAGCAGGGCAACGGAGCTGGGGAAGGGTCCTGAGAGGAAGTCTTAAAGGGAGTGACTGAGGGGCTGGGGGTGTTTAACCTGGAGAAAAGGAGGCTCAGGGGTGACCTTACCACTCTCCACAACTGCCTGAAAGGAAGGTGTAGCCAGATGGGGGGTGGTCTCTTCTCCCAGGCAGCAAGTGACAGGAGAAAGGAAAATGGGTCAGCCTGTGGCAGGGGAGGTTCAGGTTGGACATCAGGTAGGTTTTTGTCACTGAAAGGGTGGTCAAGCATTGGAATGGGCTGCCCAGGCAGATGGTGGAGTCAGCATCCCTGGAGGTGTTCAAGAAAAAACTGGACATGGCACTTAGTACTGTGGTTTAGTTGACAAGGTGATACTCAGTCAAAAGCTGGTCTCGATGATCTTGGAGGTCCTTTCAAACCTTTCCTGAATCTGTGATTCTAATGGTTGTTTCTGTCCTTTATAACAACTTCTCCCCCTCCAGCTCTACCAGAAAACCTTTTCTACTGTATTTTTTTTAACAAAAATATTTCAAATATCTCTTCGTTGTGCCTTTCACCTTCATTATCCTAAAATGTCGAGGTGCCAAGATGTTGATTTGCATTGAATTACTTTTCACTTCTGTATCAGAAAAAAATAGCAGTAGCAGCATCAGGAGTACATTTTTAGTAGTATTCTCGTGTTTTATGGTTCTAATATCTTCCTTAATATTTTAATATAATATGTAAATAAGTTTAAATAGTAAAAGGATTTTGCCCTTTTTTTAACTGGTATGATGAAGGGCTGTATACCAGAAAATGCCTACTGGACTGGGGTTTTTTTGTATAGTTCAGTAAAACATACTGTTCTTTGCTCACTTCTTTCTGTGGGGGAGATTGAAAGTTGATATTGCAAACCAAAGAAACCCACAATATCATCACTGCAAGGTGTGATGTGTCAATAGTAGTTTGCTGCAGCAGTTTTTTGTGAAAAAGATGAAAGACAGACAGATGTTTGATGAAACAGTTAATGAAAAAGAATACTTGAAGCAGTTGATAAAACAACTGCTGAAGGGGCATGTCCTATTGATGGATGGTTTCTCTCTTTCAAGTGAGCTCTATTGAAGGTAATAAATACTGGCAAACAGTAGCAGCCACCTAAACAGAAGGTTTAGAAATCACCACACCTCCGATTAGCCTTAACAGAGCAATATTTGCTAGATATTAACAGAATCTCAGTATAGATAAATCAAGATTTTTCAGGAAAGATCACATTTTCCTAAAGAAAGCTTTTTGTGGAACAGGGTATTTAAATTATGATAGTTTTGGTAAATAAGGTCCAATCGATTTTTAGTTTCTTCACAGTATTTCCATTGTTTTAAAGTCCAGCTATGGCAATGGTCTAATAAAATGGTTGGGCAAAAAAATTGATGAACATGTGTTGGGTTTTTTTAAGATTAATGTAAGAAAACAGAATAAAAAAGCTCTGCAGGACAGCATGATAAATTTGTAGAAAAATCTCCTGCAGGGTTTTTCCTTGTTTTCTGTTTTCCTCAGATCACCTTTTTTTTTTTTTCTTTTTCTTTTTTTTTAACTTGCTGATACAAATACTTCAAAAATAGAGGGACAGACACATTCTGTTGTTCTTAAAAATTCTCAAAGGAAATCAATGACACACTGGACCAGCAAAAAACTCTGTCCCAGATTTTTCCCCTTAGGCATGTAGTGCAATATGAAGAAAAAATCCATGGAAAAAATGGATGTGTGATATTTTATTTCTGTGTTTTATGTGCTTGTTACTTGGATGCTAGGCGTATTTCAGCCACTGTTTTTGTCTGCTGTAGCCCAAGTTCCAAGTCCTGGATGTATTATAATTGTAGAAGTCTTCCTAGGCAAGCCATGCCTAGCTTGGAAAGTAGGTTGTTTGGAAATAGGGACAGGAAGAGCACCATCTTCACGACTCTTGCTATATTTGGTCTCCTTTTGGCACCACAGTCATAAATAAATGTGTTTCCTTAGGAGGATATAGTTCTGTTTTGGAAAATATGAACAAAGACCCAGAATAAAAAAAAAAAAAGTAATTAAATACTGCTGGGAAAATTGAATTATGGAAGTGGCAGGTGAAAAGTTGCATTAGGGTTCTGTCGTGAATATGCAGATCCTCACTTCTGCATTTTTGCTTGCATGCTTTGCTCCTAATCCATATCCTATTCCTGGGCACATCATCCTTTAATATTAAGCATCTACCCCATTCCCCCCTGGAATATCTATGAATGGAAGATGGCAAAACATCTGAGATATTAAACTGGAGGCATTGGGACACATAAAGATAGAAGCTTGAGAGTTCCTTCCAACCTTCTGATTTCCCCTGAAATGGCTGGATGTGCTTTCCATTGCAGAGAGGGTGCCAGGTTAAAAGGATTTTAAGCTGGACCCAATATGGTAAATTTTGATCCTAATGGGAAAACGTAATGTGATGAGTTGGTTGTCTGTCAGTTACAGAATATAGCAACTGGAGGGTATCCCAAAGTTCTTTCTCAGAAGGAAACACTCTTTCCCCAAAAGAGATTATGAAGTGAAATAGCCCTCTGCTTGTCCTCAATGATAGGGAAGAGACCAGCATGCTGATGCAGCAGCATCCTACATGGTATGTAGCATTGTCCAGGCAACCAGCAGCTCTGCCTTCATTCTACTGAGCAGTGTTCCCACATGTCTCAGAAGTGATTTACCTGCTGCAGTGCAAGTGAGTTGTCTGATGAAAGCATCTGCTTGTGAATTGCATGTTTCAAGAACTTTTTCAGTGATTAGATCTAGAAAAGTGTGATGGTGCAGTGAAGAGGTACTTATTTTCCTGCTACATCAAGGACTAGATGTAGCAGGTAATAATTCAATTTCTCAGGTAAAACACCATATAATTTGTGTGATAGCAGGAAGTAGCTTTGCAGAGACGACAGGCAAGGTGTGGTTGCTTTGACTAAGAGCACATCTTGATGTTTTAGGCAAGGAAGTACTTGGCTGTGATTATCTTGAGTGTTAGCTGATTCTAAGAAATGTGCACAGCCTCTGGGACTATCACCCATCTGGATTCAGATAATCAGGCTCTGAGAGCTGTCAGCATTGCCTCTCTCACACATGCAGTGTTTGCAGCAGGAGCAGCTTCATGCTATGGCTTGGTTCATCTCTGGGTTTAGAGATCTTGAGCTGCATAAGATTTATTTCCATGCCAAAGGCACTCAGAGTCCATACAGCTGGCTTGCTCTTCCCTCTGGCAATGTGTAATCTCACTATTCAGCAGCATTCCTTAATGGTGGTGCTAGGCTGATGGTTGGACTAGATGATCTTGCAGGTCTCTTCCAAACTTGATATTCTGTGATTCTGTGATAGTTTTATTTGGCATGATTTTACTGGCTTGTGTGGGTTGCTTGGTTTTCATTATGCTTGAAAAAACTTTAGGGTATGGCCACCACTTCTTATTTCTTCCCAATTGAGTGGACAACAAGCAGTCGTTAGATAAAGTGTGATTAAACCCACAGATTTACACTAATACAAATTTAATATCAATGAACTGGAGATGGCCAATTCTTTACAAAAGGAAAATTAGCTGTCTTAACTATCAAAATGCTATCTAAAAAATCAAAGTGAAAACCAATTCAGGCAGGTGTAATGGTAGAAAAAGAATAGAACTGCTTTAGTTGGAAGGGACTTGTGTTGATCATCTAGTCCAACAACCTGACACTTTGGGGCTGACCAGAAGTTAAAGCATGTTATTAAGGGTATGTCCAAATGCCTCTTAAACACTGACAGGCTTGAGGCATCAATCACCTCTCTAGGAAGCCTCTTCCAGGGTTTGACTACTCTCTCTGTAGAGAGGTGCTTCCTAATATCCAGTCTAAACCTTTTTCTGACAGTTTTCAATCATTCTCACACATCCCATTGCTGGATCCCAGGGAGAAGAGATCAGCATCTCCCTCTCCACTTCCCCTCCAAAGGAAAGTGCAGAGAGCACTCCTCAGCCTCCTTTTCTCCAAACTAGACAACCCCAAAGTCCTCAGCTGCTCCTCACAGGACATGGCTTCCAGCCCTGTCACCAGCTTTGCTGCCCTACCCTGAATGCATTCAAGAACCCTCACATATCTGTGTCCTGCAATGCCCATGCTGTTTTCCTTCCCTTTTAATCCCTTTCTGTACTTACCATGACAGATCTCCCCATAAGGGATCTCTTTGGTGTTTAGTTACTGCAGGCTTCCTATCTATTTAAAGAAGAGCAGTAGCTGCCACCTAAGGGCAGTTCAGTTCACTTGGCTCTGGGATTATTCCAGGATGTTCCTCTCTTATTTCTGTTGTCAAAGCCTAGGATGATGTGATTTCCAGTGTAATTATGCCATTTAGGTAGGATGGGTCTAGATCCTCTGTCACATTGCATGGGAGCTGGGAGAAGGAGAACTGCTTTCCTCCCAGCTTGCTGGTTCTACCAGTGGTCTTGCAATATTGATGGACTGGGAAACTCTGAGTGTGAGGGACTTGGCAGAGCCTTTGGCTGGGCACTTGGAGAAGTTGCTGACTGAAGTTGTCTCTGTGCTAGAAATTTCAGAAATCCAGCAGAGGGATTGCAGGAATTGATGGATCCTGCAAGCAGAGTGCTGCAGGAATCAATGCATAGACTCCACACAGAGCACAGAGAGCCCATGGCTGGTGCTTGTCTCTGTATGAAATGCTGCAGAGAAGCCTGTTTGGACATCAGTTTGTGAAGTGCTCTGGTAAAGTCAGCTCTATTGAAATAACCAGATCAAATGCTAAAGAACTCTCCCTGCATTAGAGTAGTTTTTGATGTAACATACCAGAAAGGCAGAAAGATGTCCTGCTAACCATTCTCTTTGTATTCTCAGTGGGCTGAGATGCAATAGTTGTGGTTGCATGCTATGAACTTTTTGCAAGTCTCCTCCCCTTCTTCCAATGAAGTTGATCTCCTGGAAGAAGCATATCATGGAAGCAAATGAATTTGGTGCCTACTGCATGTCTGGGCAAAGGACAATAGGATGAGAGTCCATTAATAAGTCAAATCTATCCTTACCCCTTCTATATATCTGCATGAAATTATAAGCTTTGAGTCACAAAGATATTTTCCTTCATCTAAGCAATGAAAAGGGGGAAAACCTGTTTTTTTGTGTAGTGGGAAAAATGCCTGCCATCTCCAAAGGCACTTAAATTCTGTGAGAAAGAGGAGGCAACAGAGAGGATATTTCATGAGGTACCAACCTGCTCATTGTGTCAACAACAGCTCACTGAAATAAAGATCTCTCTGGCAGCAGGTAAGGCTTATTCATGGGGAGTTGTCTTTACCTTTGCAATTTATTCTGTGCAGGCAGATCCCACAGGAGAGTGAATAGGGCCAGGAGGTGCTCCAGGCACTAGAACAGAGATTCCCCTGCAGCTTGTTGTGAAGACCACGGTAAGGCAGCTGCACTCCTGCAGCCATGGAACAGACCTCCACCTACAGCTTGTGGAAGATCCCATGCTGGAGCAGGTGGGTGCCCAAAGGAGGGAGTGACCACCACGTGGGAAGCTCCCACTGGAGCAGGCTCCTGGCAGGACCTGTGGCCCCATGGAAAGATCAGCCCACTCTGGAGCAGCATTGCTTCCAGGACTTGTGACTATGTGGGACATCCAGGCTGGAGCAGCCTGTTCCTGAAGGACTGCACCCATGGAAGGGACCTGTGCAGGAGCAATTGGTGCAGAACTGCAGCCCATGGGAAGAACTCAGTTGGAGAAGTCCATGAAGGACCATCTCCTGTAGGAGGAACCCCACGCTGGAGCAGGGAAGGAGCATGAGGAGTCCTTCCTCTGAGGAGGACGGAGCAGCAGAGACAACATGTGCTGTACTAACCACAATCCCCATCCCCTGTCCCCCTGAGCTCCTGGATGGAGAAGGTAGAGGAAATTGAGAGTGAAGTTGAGCCCATAAAGAAGGGAGAGATGGGGCAAAGAGCCTTTGAGATTTGGGGTTATTTCTCATTATGCTACTCTGATTTGACTGGTAATAAAGGAAACAAGTTTTTCCCAGTCTGTTTTGCCCATGACAGTAACTGGTGAGTGATCTCACCCTGTCCTTATCTTGACCCATGAGCTTTTTGTTATATTCCCTCTCCTCTGTCCAGGTGATGAGGAGAGTGATAAAGTGGTACATGAGCACCTGGTGTCCAGACAAGGTCAACTAACCACAACGTTTAGTGTTTTTCCTGCAGTTAAACTGATACTCTGTTAGTGTGTCGTGCTCCATGCTGTTTTTAAACCTGTAGGCCAGGAGTCTCATTGAGGTCACAGGGGAGGTGAATTCATTGCAGGATTAGTTGCACTTTTTTTTCCACTCTGAAATTGAATACTGTTCAATTACCCTCATCAGTGCTTAAAAGGTAATACAAACTTGTGTTGAAATTAGCAGGTCCTTCTAACAGCCTTCAAGATCAACCATTTCCCCTCAGTTCTACTTTATTCTACTTCACTGCAGAGAATGTTTTCTTTTGCTATGTTGTAAAATTTTCTTCAGTAACATAAAAATGAAATGTACATGTCCACAAAGTACATGTGAATCTGTTTGCTCTGCTTATTCTGATTCGGTTCTTGTGTACACTTATTTAATGGGTAAAATTATAATTTAAGGTGTTCCTCATACTGTATCTCTGCTTATTGTCATAACTGAAATTCTCAAAGCAGCTAATCACCAGGAACACCATTCTGAAGTTTCTCTCCAGAGCTATTTCAGAATGTGAAAAATTGTTCTGTCAATCTAGCTGTAGCAGTCGCTACCTCAGATAAAATATATGGTTGTATTTTCCTATCATTTGAATAATTTGATTGGATATATTTTGCAATTTTCATTTTAATTGGAATTCCTGCTTATTCTTCATGAGAATTATTGTGCACCTGACACCATAATTTCCAAACTAATATATTTTAGTGCTTTGTTGTCTGACATTATGATATTGAAAATACTTTGCATTCTCCCTTAAAGAGTAGTTGAATCAGAAGAAGTATTTCCTTTGATTGCAAAAATGGAATTACTGACCAAACTGAGTAAATTTCAAAAATTGTAAATAGTATTAAAAGTCATATTGGTAAATATAAAACCCATACTGGTAAATAGAGTGTTCTAGCTGTTTTGTAAGATTCTTTTCTTCTTTGCCTGCTGTTCCTTTGAAGCAGCTAAGAGTGAGTATCTGAGCTGAAACGCAGTTCAGGTTACTCTCAGCTGTTATAAAAGGAAGATAGGTCAAATGAGAGGCAGCTATCATCCCTTTGGAGATGACAGCCCCTGATCCTGCCCTTTGCCCCTATTAGACAGACCCAGCCAGGATAACTGCTAGGGAGTGATCTGAGCTGTCAAAGCCTATGGTGAAACACCTGAAATGTGCCTTCTCACTGCTTGCCATTACATTTGTCATTTGTATGGAGGCACTGCGAGTGAAAAAACAATGTTAAAAGCAAACTGGTTGGCTACAAAAGTGCTTTCTAGCTATTTAAACTATCCAATCACAAAATAATTTCAGCTGGAAAACAGTCCCTTAAGGACAATCTAGTCCAACAGCATGCTCAAAGCAAGACTGATTTCCAGGGAGCTTATACATGGGTAAAGGTGTGTACATATGTGTCAGGGGAGAATTAGCCTTATCTGTGTTGAAACAGGGCTGGACTAGGAAAAAAAAATTATAAACTAGGATGAGCATTTAAAGCTTTTTCTGGAAAAAAATTGCCTTTTCTTCATGGTTGTGTGTATTCCTGTTCCACACTGACAAGCCCTGTCTTTTCGATACCACCCTAATGAAACACATCCTTGGTTAAGAAGCTTCCTCTGGGATGGTGCCAGCATACACTGCATTCTCTGCCCTACTAACTGTCCTCTGCAGTCCCCAAGCGTGCTGTGTCTCTGTCACTCACCCTGATTATAATTTTGAACTCCGCTGCACAGAAGTCACAATGTCCCAGAAGCATCCGCTCCCACTCTTAAAAATTGCTAATTATGGAAGTGTCCCTTTCCCCATTAGCTCACTGCTGCAAGCAGAAAGTACAAAAATTAGGCTAAAATGTCAAGCAGGGGAGGGGATGCTGGATCCTTCCTTGGAAAAAGAATGTGAGGGGAGAGGGGAAGAAAAGAGAGCAGGGAATCCTGCATCACTTGAGGAGAAATGGTGCAGCAGGTGCCAGGTCCCAATGTGCCTGTGGGTCAAAGGTCCAAGGTCATGTGGACTGGCTGCTGAGGCACAGGCTCTCAAAGGTACCCAATGTATGTCTTGAGGGCATGCTTTGAAACCTTTCTTCTGATTTCATTAAAATTAGATGCATTTTTTTCTCCAAATTATTAATAGTCAGGGCATAATGTAGGGAACTGGATGTCCTCAGAGCTCTGAGAAGGTATTTTAGCAGCTTCACTTCAGTCTATTCTGGACTTAGTGTAAACAATTTTCTAATGTAAGTAAAATCTTCATTTTAAGAGTTCAAGCTGTTTCCATTACATCCTGCTAGTGACTCCTGGTCACAAAAGAGACTGATTTGTTCTGCAGGCAATTCTGTGGTACCAAATTTTGTGCAACTGCACAGCCACATGGAAGCAAAAACATGAGGAAAAGGTAGCAGAAGAATTTCCTTCTCACAAAGAGAAGTTTCTCTTAACACAAACAAAAATTTTTGTCTCGCAAAGAGACTCCACTTTTTACTTGGAGCTGGCAGAGCAGCTTTTTATTCCCTTGTCACAGGTCGGCTGTCATGGGTGTGCAGCTGGGGAGGGGACGAGCAGCAGGGTGTGCGTCATCCCGACTATTTTTGACCACAGAAGTACCCACCAGTGTCCCAGGGAAGCTAAATTTATGGTAGGACTGCCTGGAGATGGCACGTGGTGTGACCACTGCATTGTTTTGCCTTGTGCTGAGCCCTCTCCCCAGCGACTCCGATGCCCAGAACCCAGCTTGGGTTTGTCCCAGCTGTGCAACCCCGGCTCAGGGACCCACTGGAATGGCCAAGCTGTGAGTAAAATCATGGGACATAAGGAAGGCAGAATTGCAGGCCAAGGTAGGGCTGTTGAGAGCAATTTAGGAAGCAAAACTGAGCAGCCTAGAAAGGTATAAAATCCCTAAGGAGAACTGTAGTGAGGAGGTGGTAGGTCACAGCATGGAGCAGCAGGACTGACCCTTCCCCACCTGCCTGATGCCTGCTGGGCTAGCAAAGGCTCCCTTAGGGGTCTGATCAGCATGGGCAACATGCTAATGCCTGGTAACTCCCTAAACCCCAGCTGTCTCTTGAGTGTATTCACCAAGGAAAGCTGCCTGGTGGAAACCCAGCTAAGCTGTGTGTATCTTGTTGGCAGAGTCTCTGGGCACTTGGCAGGAGCCGGGTAGGGTGACCCAGAGAGAGCCAGCTGTACCCTGAAGAAAGGCAGGGGGAGCCCACAAATACGTGTGACACCAGATATGCTTTTGCCTGCCTGCAGCTGTCCCTAAAGGTTGGAGTAGAGTGAGATCCCAGGCTGTCCTGCCCAGCAGCCATCAGTTGGTCAGTCTGGAAGGGGAGCACTGATGACATTTTCTGTCATGGCACAATGCCTCCTTCATGCCATTGCAGAACTGTTCCCAAAGCAGGGCTGGACTTTCAAGGCTCAAGCAAGAACTGAGATGCTCTCAAAGCCAAGGGGAAAATACACTCCTTCATCTTGTACTATAGGTCCATGTATAGGTGCTACAGGTCTTTTTCCATTTTAACCATTGCTTTCAATACTGATGAACATTACAGAAAAAGACTCAAAACCGTGACCGATTTGTCCTTCCATAATTTGAGTAGTTATCAATCAATGAATTAACTAATTTTATTTTTACTTCATTGCAAGCATTAGCACAGTGTTCTGTGGTTTCACTGTGTTTTGTATGAAAAGTTGCTTCCTCATGTTTGTTCAGATCAGCTCTTTACTAATTTCACTGAAAACTCTTGCACCAAGAGAGGTAATGTAAAATCTTTCCATTTTCTCCACCATGATGTTAGAAGTCTCTAGTGTGTTCCTCCTAATATATGCTTTAACTTTGTACTTTTCCAAGAAATAGTAAAAATATCTTTCAATTTATTATTATTTTTTAATGTTAAGCTTTCTACAGAAGGAAGAAAAGACTGCAGCCTGTTATTGTGGTTCGTTCTTTCTTTGATGGTCCAGTTGTAATTTAATATGGTAATTGCTGATTACTAGTAAGAGACTGATGTTGTGCTTTAAGAAAAAGATGCCTCTTTCAAGTCAGGTACAGACCCATGCAGAAGGATTATTGGGCAGGATACTTTATTGTAAAACACACCCTTTTTATTTATAACACAGAGGCTTTCAAAAATAATTGCAAATAAATGTAATGAAAAAACTCAAGCGGGCCTTATGTGATAAAAAAAGGGCATTGTTTCTAGGTTTATACAAATTGTGAAATGTTACTTATATAGATATATATATTTATATATATACTTATATAGATATGCAATGTTCTCAATATTAACAAGAGATGCAGCAGTAGCAATTGGTGGTAGGGCTGAGTAATAGTATATTATTCAAGGCACTTCTTTGAAAATGCATCAGATAGGTGTGTAAGTTTCATAAAAAGAAGTAAATCTTCTAGTTCTTAATGCTGAAAAAAAAATTTAAAATTTGCATTCTGAGTAGGAGTCAAAGTGTTTTCTTATGAATTATCAGTACTTTATTGAAGTCTTAAATAAAAATTCAGTTTTGTTCCCATGGCTTGTAGCTGTAGACACCTATGAATCACTGAAGTCATTCTCTATCGACAGAATGATCTTTCTTTAGTGACCAACAATGAAAATATAATCTGTCTTTCTCTTTCTCTATTGATACTGCTTAAAGATTAACTAGAAAATTATGTTCCACTCCCACCTAGTGGCAAATAAAACATGCACAATATAATTATCTCTTTCTATGATGAAGGGAATTTGTGTTGCCCTTCCTAGAAATCAGCTCTGACTTGCTTAAAAATTATGTACAAGCAACTTCTAAATTAAAGCACACCTACTGGAGTCAGTAAAACTTAAAAACAAAACCATGCTTCTGTACCTGTAACTTGGCAGCTCTTGTATAAAAGACAATTAAGATGTATTTAGGCCATGGTTTTATGACTTAGCTTTATTTTTTATGTTTAATGTGTGCAGTCAATAATAAGATGAGACTGTAAGTTGTCAGGTCATGCACATTAATAAATAAAAGTGAGTAGCAATTTTTTTGACTTTAAAACAGTGATTGTCCCTGAGTGGAACCCCAAGGTGCTGGAGTGGCCAGCTGCTGCATGAGCCCTTACTGAGCAGTCAAGCCCAGCTCAGAGAACAGGTCTGGGGACCAAATCCCAGGGGACCAAAGTCTGCCATTGGTGCTTTAACAGCCCAGAAGATGTGATGGATGGGATTTAGCTCCAGGTTGCTGCCTCAACACAGGAGTCTATAATCTTGCCATTTGCCTGCAGAGTTGACACAGACTTGTTCTGCAGAGTCAGCTTTCATTAAAGACCATTTCTAACGCTGTGGCTGCAAAGTAAATCTACTGGAGCTGCTTTCCTAGATAGGCTGATGCAACTCTGAGACTAGAACTGAAATGTGTAAAGACATGCTAATTAGCTTGTTTGATTAGCTTAATCAGCTTGGAAGCACAGAATCATAAAATTATATGGTTAGGAGAGGCTTCAAGAAGTCGTATAGTCTATTCCCATGCCAAAAAGCAGAAACTCCCCTATCAGCAACATTCCTTGACAAGCAGTAATACAACCTAGTCTTTAATATCTCAAAAGCTGGATTTTTCACATTCCTGCTACAGCCTCCTCCATCCTTCTGCATCCACAGTGATGGAAGGTTTTTTCTGGCATCTAATCTGTATCTTCTTTATTCCACATGTAGCCTATTCATTCCTTTATTTCCTTTAGGCAGCCCTGTCTCCAGTTTGGGATTTTCTTGACTTGAGGTTGTCTTCTTTCCAGACTGAACAACCTCTTACCTCGTAGGTCAGGTTTTCTAGATCTTTGGTCATTCTCATTTCTGTCCTCTGTACTTCATCAGAACTAACCAGTGTGGATAGGCCAGATGAATAATTTATTACTTTTTTATGAGTTATACTCCTAATATTATGACCCAGTAGAATATATAAGTTTTAGTAGAATATATAAGTTTTCTCAACAGCATGACATCATTGACTTCTGTTCTGTTATGATCCACAGAAATGCCAGACCTTTGCAGACCTGCTGTCTGGTCCAGTCTTGCAACTCATTTTTCCTGCTTAAGTGTAGACTTCTGTACTTTTCTTTGCTGAATCATAGGCTGTTTTAGAAAAGGTTTCTTCGGTTTAGCAATCACTTTGAATTCTAACCCTGTTCAAAACCTTTTTTTCTTCTTTTATTTATTTAATTTTTAATTTGCAGATTTGATAGGATTATGATTTTCTTTCATCAGTTGGTAATAGTTCGATTTCTAAGATAACCCTGCAGAAACATTACTCCTGCTCTTCTGCTGCAGTGATTTAATCTGTAGTTCATTTATGAGAATTCTGTTTTCCAAGTTCAGCTATGTGACATCTGCTATTTCTCCTCTACCCACAAAAGGAAACTATTTTAACTTAATGTTTGTCCTTGACAAATCCACACTGACTGTTACTTATTTTCTTATTTTATGGATGCTTAAAGATACTGGGTTGTTTGTTTCAGTGGCTTGGAGGAACTGAAGACAACTAGCTATTCTTCTTGTTTATTCTTGCTTTTGTCACCTTTTAAAGCTGAGTCTCACTTTCAAGTTTTACAGTAACTTGTCTGTTCTCCAAGTGTGCTCAAAGATAGCTCATATCAAGTTGTTTAATCCACTAGGATAATATTAATGAAGCCTGGCTGATTTGAAAAAACACTTTTCTTACTTAAATGCTCTCCAATCCATCTTTTCTCTGTTCTGAACAGTGATTTGTCACACTCTTTGGTTCATTAACTAATTGATTTGTTGTTTCGTGTGAAGACAAACATAGAAAGGTATTTGGTCTTCCCTGGTGTCATCTGCCAATAAGTTGTCTTTTCAATAAAGCAACAGATCCACATTTTTCTTGGTCATCTTCTTGGTACCTGGTACCTTTACAGATGGATTTATCTGCCTGCATCTCTTTTTTTTTTAAAAATTTTTTAATTCCTCTGGGAATCTCTGATTTCACTTAATTGCTTGTGCTGTTTTGTATACTTCCTAATCAATCTGACCTTGTTTATATGGATGGTGCTTATTTCTCCTCATTTGATATAATTGGAAAGACCATAAGATAGCTAAACTGATTTGTCATTGCAACTCCTGTTCTCCCTCTGCATTGGGAAAACTGCCACTTGTAGACTAGTTCTCTACCCAGATGAAGTTTCGAAGAGCCCTTTTTCTCTTTATATGTGAGATTTTACCTGTGAATTCTCTGTGCTTGCTTATTGAAGTCTATCTCCCTGAAATCCCTGTTTAATTACAGTTTTCTGCCTCTTCCCTTCTTAGGAAATGTGAAAGTTACTTTTACACACATAGCCTCACATTCTCAATCACTTTCTGCTTCTAGTAAGGATAAGATTTGCAGAAGCCTTCTCTATCTTCTGCTTCTACCCTCTAAAAACCAAAACATCTTGTGAGCTATGTGTGGCTGTGTTTTTTCCAAGAATTTTGGATCAATTGAGTACCTTCACTAGTGCTGACTCTTGAATAGTTGCAAGCAATTCTGTCTTGCATTGGTCTCACCTGCTTTGGTGACCAAGAGCTACCTAACTCTCCATGCTAGCAAACATCCTTCCTCCCATCCAAACTTTATTTAAGAAGTTTTTTTCCTTCAGCATTTTGGATATCTGAGCCCCATTGATACACCCAGCAATGCTTCATCTCTTCTTTCCTGAAGAAACTACACAACTTTTATTAACAAATCACTTATTTCCCTAAATCTAATAAATAATTTATTTCCATAAATCTAATAGTGGATAGCGTTTGCATAACCCATAATAAGGGATATTTACATGAGCCATAATAAGGGATATTTGCAGTCATATAAACATTCCTTTAATCAATGGGATCTATTTTCCTCTCCTTATGGAAAGTGTTTTGTGGTGATGTGATTGTTCCATGCTATTGAGTCTGAACTGCTCTAAGTTTGTGATTGTGACAGAAGGCATGGAAAATTGGTGAGTTTATAAGGCCTGTGCTTCCTTTACATGTTTTCAAAGCATTAAAAATGCAACTTAATGAAATCCTGGATGCTACAGTTTAGTTTTATATCCAGGATTCTGCAACACAGTGATTGGAATTTTAAAGATGCCCTCTCATTAATTGAAAATAGTATCAAAGATAAATTAAATTAAATGAAGAGGGCTGTCGTGGCATTGTTGATTGATGTATGGTATTCAGTAAAAGCCTCTGTTCTTCTCTTCATTGAACTCAAAAGAGTCCATGTTCTTTGATGTACAGCTCACAGTGCTTTTGTCACAGAGTACACAGGCATTGATTATAATTTATTTTATGCAGCTTATGTTCCCAGTGTATACTTCATCAAGGCACTAAATACAGATAGAACCATTTAAGGGATCAACATCCTTGAAGATAATATACTCACTTTTAAAAATTATGTTCCATTCATTTTCCAAAACCTTATGTAGGAGATTTAATTTGAAGTGTTTGGCTGATGAGGTGAGAGGGAAACATACTGTTAGATGGATGGATGGATAGTAAATGGATGGATAGCAATTCATACCTGAAATCAAAATATGTTCTTTTCTCATGTGTTTCTTTGTATTATTCTGAATTTTTGAAGATTAAGGTCAAATCACATATAAGCTCTTCAAAAAAGGTAATGCAAAGACTTTCTAAATCCTCATTTGAGTATGCAGATAGATGTAGCATCAGTGCAGTCGAGGAGAACATCTAAGATCTGGCTTGAAGGCATTGGCTGTCTAGTGTATCAGCAGGCAAGCTGTTCAGTAAACAGAAGGGAGGTCTATAATTCCTCAAGAAGTCTTTGGTGTTTACAGATACTTCTCATCATAAGGATGAGTCGTGATGTTCTTGATTCTTAGATTGCTGAAAACATGAAATCCAGGTACTTGATGCTTAAAATGCCTTTGCTTCCCAGAGAGTATTCCTCCTATGAAGTGTTATTGTTCTTGTCTTTGTGTTTATCTGCAGTGAATAATGACACATCATGGATAATGAATTACAATCTATTTCATAGAGGAAAAAAAAAGCAGGGAAACTTCTGAGTCCAAATATACAATTTTCTCCAATTATGCAAAGACTATGAGAAATGAGAAACAAGACAAGAAAGAAAACCAGAAAAACTTTCTTCAGAAGATTGACTATGTTGTGTCAGTAGGATTGCCTCTTGTGCATTGAGTGAAATTGTTATTAAGATGAAAAGAGAAGACAATCTACCACAGAAAAGTGAGATGTCAGAAGCTACCAGTACTCCTCTAGAAATTCACTTCATGCAGCAGAACCCTGGGGGTGAACTTGTTCTCTGCATCCTTTCTTAGGCTTGAGTATCTGACTGTGCAGGTTTTATGTGAAAAATCTTCCATGCCATGGGTTATTGTGCTTCAGAGCCATAATGTATTTTCCAGATTCAAGATCTGCCTCCATTAGGTTACTTGTGGATCCTGGGAGGTCTTCAGCTCTTCTTCTCTTCTTCTTGGATCTGAGCTCCACACTACATCACTGTCCCTCTGTACTGTGGTTAACAGAATACCTTGACTTTGGGCATAGGAGCATGTGGAAACCTCCAGAACTTCTCCTGGAGTCTTGGGAAGAGGAACTTCTCTTTTAACAGAAGGGCAAGAATTTATCTGCAAGTGAAGAGGTACTGAGGTTTACCCTGAAGTGGAAGCCAGCAGCAACACATGCCCTTCCCAGTTTCATGTATCTGTTTTAAGAGCTGCTGTTTTTTTTTAAAAAAGAGTGTAAGTGAATGTATTGAGTGCATTCTGTTATGCAGAGCAGAAAGAATATTAAATTATAAAAAACAGGTGTGAAATATGTTCTGTGAATGCACTAGAGGAATGTGTCTTTCTTTGAAAACAGCTTGAGATGTCTATCAGCATTTCCTAGAAGAAAAAAATATTTTCATGTCTTTATAATTAAATTAAATGGTTTGTTTTGCCAGTTGTCCTTGTGGTATCACTTGTGAGAGATTGTTAAAATAATAATTTTTGTCTTGAGATCTTTAAAAAATCATGTTCTTACTATTTTTCATGTGAAAGGGAATGGCACAGACTCACCATCACAGGCCTTGGGAGCTGGCTGGCTCACACTCTATAAAGGTGAGTGGAAACTGCTCTGGGGACCAGTATCTCATCTTTCATAATAAGAAATTGAGAAAGCTTTGCTTGCTTGATCTGCTTAAACAGCCTGAGAGAGAATAGAAGCAAAACTCTTTGGAAAAATTGTATTTGGAGGATGTTATTCTTGTTGCACTGCCTGCAGGGAAGGGGCAGAGCTGGGGGTTTAGCACCATCTGTCCTTGGTGAGTTTTGACTCTGTACTTTTACTGAAGTTGTGGATGAGGAGATGGGATATGATTATTAAATTTGTCAGCTACTGAAACCTGAGAAAAACCAGTGTGCTGGTGATTGGAGAAACAATTTGTAAAACAGGCAATTTGTGGGACTGTGGGTTTATTTGCCATACCTGTATCTGCCCTGCACATCATGTGAACATAACCTTCCCCTCATCCCTTCTGTCCTACCTGTAAGGTGCCATTCCCCATCACCACATATTATTTCTCATCTCTGCTTTGCACTGGTGCTGGTTCTTCCCCATGTTCTCCATCTCTGAGCTGGGCAAGGGGCAGCAGGACAAGAGGCTAGCCCTGAACTAGCCAAGGCTGAGGGACCAGCTGGCAGAGCAGGCAAAATAAATGCTCAGGGAGCTCACACAGTGCAGTCTGAACCTCTGCAGGAGCTGTAATTTCCATCATTTCCCTTTATCTGGTCATTGATTTTCACACAACCTGAAAGAACTTAATTCCTTTGCAACTCTTCAACTAAATCAGATACAGAGGCAAATGAGTTCTAAGAAAATTGAAGGAAATAAGAAAAAGTATCAGGTAAACAGATAAAGCAGCTGCCTAAATGCATATGTTTTGTTTTCTCAGAAATCAGGTGGGAAATAGAATGCAGTTCAATTTGCAATAACTTTCCAATTGAGATAGGGAATAATTGCCATATAGCAGCTCTTTAGAAAATTATATGGGAGCTAACAGAATCATGATTCAAAAATTTAAACTTTATATGAAAAAGACTGAAATATTTCAAACTTCTCATCCTTGTAAGGTCTTTGTTGTGGTATTGTGTCTGTTCTTGGACACCACAGCTCATATTTATATGGGCCAGCTGGAAACAGGCCATAATTGTTACATGTCTCAAAAGGGTGATTTATGAGAATAGAGACCTAATTTGTGTTATTTATTCTATTAAAAAAGAGTCTTCAAAGGCTGCATGTCAAAGGTAGTTTCCCATGCAGATTCCCATGTCAGTATTGGATGGGACAAGAAGAAAAAAACCTAGTTTTTCAGGGGAGGAAGATGCAGATCAGACATTAACTAAAAATATCTCCAATAGTGTCTGGAGTATATTGCTTAACTATGTGTTTTATTCACCAGTGCTGGAGACCTTCAGTTGCTGGTGAGTTCCAGAAATTATATGGATGTGTAGTGATGATCCCACCTCAGGGCATGGAAATGGCCTACATGATTTCTTGATTTTTTTCCAGTTTTAGTATTCTAAGACTCCCTGTTTGATCTCTCTGAATGTAAAGGAAAGAAAAAGAATTATTTACATTAAGGAACATTATTGATAAAAAAAAAAGCCTATTAATTCTGACTACACATCAATTATTTGGGAAATTAGAAGAAAGCTTATGACCATTCAGGGAGAGTTTTCCATCCAAAATGCAAATCTAAGTGGCTCCAAGCAGGAATATGATCAGTTTTGGAAGGTGTGATACATGTTTTCCTTCTTCTGATTCCAGAGGATTTGGCTCAAAGACATAGGAAGACCCTTCTGGTAATCTTAGAGATGCATGATCTTTTCTTCCCAAGAGAAGGCAACTGAATGCTTTAAGCCCACAGGAGTTCTGCTATGGCTTGTGAATAAAGCAAAAGAACTGGACTCACAGCAGTGTGCAAACTCATCTCTCCTTTTAATGTGCTTCTTGGTATGTTCTTTTCCAAAGCTTTATTTTAGCTCACCCCATTTCTGATGTTCCAGTTGAATATCCCTACAATGATAGTGAAGCATCATGAACACTGGATGGTGGCATTGTAGAATGAATCAGGCATATAAAACAGGCAGGATCTATTTATATACATAGATATCCCAGTAATCAAGGAAAAGATTTGCAGAGTAAAATGTGTTGTAAAATACCCTGTATGCAATTTACTTTTGGAAAAAGAGTTGTAACTATTATGTAACCTCATTCAGTATTTAAAATTTTCTTTTAAGTAAAAAGATTAACAATTGGGGGGCAAAAAAGCAGAATAATTTATAGCATTTGTTCTCATAGAAAAATCCTTGATTACTTTAAGAATATAGCCTATGCAAAAAACCATTATAAAGCAGGCAGACATTTTACAATAGAGTTAATCCTACAAGGAGTAAAGGCAGAAATAAATTTGTGGAAG
This sequence comes from Notiomystis cincta, assembly GCA_013398075.1. Taxonomy (NCBI): domain Eukaryota; kingdom Metazoa; phylum Chordata; class Aves; order Passeriformes; family Notiomystidae; genus Notiomystis; species Notiomystis cincta. The sequence goes on from VZRX01020122.1 coordinate 586,769, forward strand.
ATTTCTTTCATTTTCATTTGATTGTTTCACGCAGTTGTTGTTTTACTTAAGCTCTGCAAGAGTGAGAAGCAACACGAGGTCCTGAGTGTTCAGATGGGAGTCACATCCTCTGTAGCCTCATCTCAGCCTAGCAGGTAGCAACACACCTCCAGTTAGGGACTGCTAGTATGTATGGCTGCTCTTTCAAAGAGTTTCACCAAGGTGATAAAATGTTTTCTACTGGTTTTGCTGAAAAAAGTGCAAGGGATCCTTATAGTGGAACCAGAGTTAAAGCTGGGAACAGCTGCCAGATTTTTCTTTATATTTTTTGAGTTAATTTCCAGGTGTTTCAAGTCTGTCCTTTATTAGCTGGCTACAGCAGAGGCATTTATCAATGCAGATAGAAGGTTCTACTTTCTCAAATACCAGCTTCCTAGGTCTCTCCCAAGAAACCAGTCTTCTCCAAAACAAGATGCAGTTAAGCTGGATTTAAGTCTTTTTATAGGTACAGCTCTGCTGTCTATTTTACAAGTTTTGAGACTGTCTCTTTTCTCTTTGTGGCATATCAAATGACTAAATTGCTTTCTACTTTAAATGGTACTAAACCCTATGGGACAAAAGTTTATTAGTAATATGGAGAACTATATTTCAAGCCCTGGTTTGTTGGAAAAAACCAAATAATTATAGCTTAGGATGATTTCAAATTGTTTAATAAAATGCAACCAATGCATCCAAGTCCTTAACATCCTAGACTTGAACTGAGTTCAGGCTCAGACCTTGGCTGAAAACAGTGTGGAGAGATAAAGGGAGAGAGAAAACACAAGTGCTGTCTTACTTAAAACTCCCTGAAATGAAACCTTTGTGCATTTTGAAGGCCAGTTTTTTGTCAATTAGTGAGAAAGTAGACATTAAATATACAATTGAGCAATTTCTCCTTTCAGTTTTGGATACTGCTCAGAGACACTAGATGGCACCTTCTGTTTGCTACGTGCATGGGGCCAGAAATAGGGCCCTTCTGAATGCTGGTGAAAGCTGACAATTATTTTTGAAGCAACTGGTGCATCCATATGGATCCTTGCTGACGGAGGAGACAGAAATATCCTGGTGCTCCACATCCAGAAAAATGGAGGGGACAGAGTACCTATTAACTACCTTCTTTCTTCTTTTTATGTCATCTCTGTGCTGTAGCTGGTGGGCAATGGAGCACCCAATTTAGTTAAAGAGCAGGCTGGGAATGATTGTTTTCATGGTGCATTTCAAGGAAAGAGTTTTCAGGAAAGCTGGGCATGATACAGGCAGCTAGGGGTAGGACTTAGCCCATAGGGTGCAACTTACCCCAGTGTGAATGTGGAGCCTATGGACATGTGAGCCTGTAACTGCCTCATCAGACATCTGGTGTCATTCAGGTGCCATGAAGGATCCCACACAAAGTCCAGCCACTGCTCCTAGAAAGAATGGATTCTATGTACAGGTTGAGGATACCAGCAAGGGATCATGAGGCCAGTGATCACCAGTGCATTTGCCAGTGACACAAATGAACATAAAAGAAATGCTGCAGTGGCACCCTCGTAGGAAGAAAATTTAGTCCATTTCAAAGCTATTTTTTCTTAATTCAGGGGTGAGAAATCTCTGACTGTTCTCCTTAACAAGTTTCTACAGGCACATATATTTTATAAAGAATTCCACTGAATAGTTTGGGGAAAATCTGCCCTGAGCTAATTGTGCAACTTCTGCTCTGTGTTTATCATGGTGCAACCCCTCATTCTCATCATCCACAAACAGGGGGATTATGACTGTGCTGTTCTGCAAGACATCTCAGGCACAGACCACTAGGACTGTCTAAATCATCAGTCTAGTGCCCTGACATCAAAAGCCTTCATCTGATTAATGTTAATCCACAAAGATTTGCAGAATCCTTGTTTCCCACAGAGCAGATACCACAAAGCCATAAACCATCTTCTTTGCCCATTGCAAGTAAACTTACCTTTAATACAAAAGTGGAAGTGTGAGAAATTCAATGAAAGGTCTCAGAAAAGAGCAAGGAAAGATCTAGGGCTAGAGCCAATGACTAGTCCTGTTAGAGCAGGACCTGATTTGTAAGGAGTAAAAGCCCAGAGGATGCTGGAGTTTGGGTTATGTCAGTGTTACAGAGAAAAGCAATGACCCTCTCTCCCAGTGGTGCTGTCACTTTAACTTGGAAGGAAATTCCTTTCTACTCCTGGATTTGGTGACCTGTTATAGTGGGTTGAAGCTGGCTCAATGCCAGGAACCCACCAAAGCCTCTCTATTGCTCACCTCTGCAGCTGGGCAGGAGAGAGAAAATATAACAAACGGTGAATGAGTGGAAATAAGAACTGGGAGAGATCACTCACCAAAACCTATCAGGGCAAAACAGACTCAAATTAGAGACATTAATTGAATTCATTGCTAACAAAGTAAGAGCAGGATAATGAGAAGTAAAATAAAACCTTAAAAACATCTTCACCCCTACCCCTCCCTCCTTCCCAGCTCTACCTCCTTCCCCAGCAATGCAGAAAGACAGGGAATGGGAGTTATGGCCAGTTCATCACACATTGTTTCTCCCACTGCTCAGGAGAGGAGTCCTTCCACACTCCTGTGGGGTCCCTCCTGCAGGAGGCAGTTCTCTGTGAACTTCTTCAACGTGAGTCCATCCCATGGGCAACAGTTCTCCACTGCAGTGTGGGTCACTCTCCTCAGGGTGCAGTGTTTCAGGCACAGCCTGATCCAGCACGGGTCCCCACAGGGTCACAAGTTCCACCAGCAAAGCTGCTCCAGTGTGGGCTCCTCTCTCCAGGGGTCTGCAGGTCCCTGCCAGGACCCTGCTCCAGCACAGGCCCCTCAGGGGTCACAGCCTCCTCTCAGGCCTCACCTGCTCTGGTGTGGGGCTCCTCCCCGGGCTGAGGGTGGATCTCTGCATCCCCAAGGAGCTCCATGGGCTGCAGGGGCACAGCTGCCTCACCATGGGCTGCACCACGGCCTGCAGGGGAACCTCAGGCACCTGGAGCACCTCCAGCCCCTCCTCCTGCACTGCCCTTGGTGTCTGCATGTTCCTCTCATGTGTTCTCACCCCACTCTTCTCTGGCCCCAATTACAACTGCACAAGAACGTTTTTTCTCCTGTCCTCTTAAATATGTTATCACAGAGGCATTAACACCATTTCTAATTGGCCTAGCCCTGGCTGGCAGCACGTCCATCTTTGGAGCTGCCAAGGACTGGCTCTGCTGGACATGGGGGAAGTTTCTGGCAGCTTCTCAGAAGCCACCCCTGCCACCTCCCACCATTACTGGAGTTTGGTCATGCAAACCCAATGTATCTGTCCACCCCTGAGCCAGTCATCATGACATATAAACCAGCTTGCTAGAGGTTTTCAGTACTGTCAATATCCTTTGCCTGTCATCCTATTTCTGAAGCTAGACCATGCCTCCTACTTTCAAGGGAGGAGGAAAAATAGTAAGAAGTCAAGTTATACATTAACAAGAGAAAAATACTGCCTTCCTGACCACTGCAGGCAGCTAGTAGAAACCCTGAAACAAGGATTTAATTAGAAACGGTGTAAAAATAATTCAAATTTGCTCTGTCAAAAAATATCCATTTGGTCTCCTTTTAGAGCCCTTTCAATTCCTCTATTCACTCCTACAATATCCATCTGATATGCATTAAATATAAATAAAATAAATCTACTACACTACCTTTATTGAATAAGATGGTATTTTTCAAGGAAAAAAAAGGTTGTATGATAAAAGTTGCACAGCCTGGCCTTGAACACTTCCAGGGGCATTTACAGCTTCTCTGGGCAACCTATTCCAGTGATTCACCACCCTCACATCAAAGAATTTCTTCCTAATATCTAACCTCAATCTGCCCTCTTTCAATCTGAAGCCATCACCCCTTGTCCTATCACTACATGCTCTTTCAAAGGTCCATCTCCAGTTCTCTTGTCAGCCTTCTTTAGGCACTGAAAGGTGCTGTAAAGTGTCCCTGAAGCCTTCTCTTCTCCAGGTTGAAAAGCCCCAGCCTGCCTTCATAGGAGATGTTCTCCAGGCATCTGATCACTTTTGTGACCCTCCTGTGGACTCATTCCAACAGATTCACTCCTTCTCATGTTGTGGGCTCTGGAGCTGGATGCAAACTCCAGAGCAGGTCTCATGAGAGCAGAGTAGAGGGGGAGAATTGCCTCCCTCTGTCTGCTGGCCATGCTGCTTTGGATGCAGCCCAGGATATGGGTTTTGCATCAGGTACAAACATCCCTTGGCCACAGCCCCCTCACCTGCTGTGCTCTGCAGACGCACTGAGCGAGCCCTCGATTCCTCAGCAGTCTGAACCAAAGCACTTGATGCACAGCTCACTTGGCACTGTCTCCTTAGTAAGTAAATGTGGCTGAAAAGCCTGGTAAATAATTTATTGTGTTGTCAGGACCTGACTAGCCAGGCCGATTAATATTTAGTGAAAATCATATTCCTGAGTTTGAAAGGCAGAATATTGTCACGGAATGAACGTCTGTGGGCAGCAAGGACCACGCGCCTCTTACAGGTGCTTAAACAACAGGTCAGCAGGAACAGGCTGATCAGTCTTGGGACTTCTTGGATGAGAAGTTACCTGTGGGAGATATCAAGACAAGCCCCTAATTTCAGACCCCTGTAGCATGCCTTGGTGGGTGTCCAGTCTGAGAGATCATGACCCAAGGTGTGCTGCAGGACATTTGCACGGCAGAGGTGGGATGAATGGGATGTCTATCTCCAACAAGACAAGGTGCTATGTCTTACACACCTGTTTGTGAATGATGAACGATGAAACATGAGTAGAAAATTTACAGCTGAGAAGGAAGATGGTGGATGTGAATGTATCTGCCCAGTTCAGTCTGATCTTTGGGTTCTGTGAGCTTTCTCATGACCCTGCCTTCAATGGTGATGTGTCTCTTCAATTCCCTATTCCTCCTCTTGCTTCTCATGTTGCATTTTATGTTGAAATTATACTGTACCTGTGTGAGGAATTAAAATCTGTGTTTTGAGCAGACAATAAATTAGCAGAATTGGGTTGCATTGCGGTTTCATATTAGAAGAATTTGATTAATCAACATGCAGTCGGTAGATGAGCCCAGAAAAGAGCACCTGAATAGTATCTCACTGACATATCAAAGGCTGGCCTGGAATTGCTTCTTCTTTTCCTAGTACTCTCAGGCTTCTGCTGTTGAAAATTATAATAGTAGCTTTTGTAATCATGTCTCATACCTCTAAAAGAGGAAACATTAAGAAAAAGTTATTAAAAGGGAGATATTAATGGAAAAAGGCAATCCACTAGTTTCTGCACTGGTAAATTGTATTTCACTAATCTATTAGAATTTTTGAATCTGTAAGTAATGCAATGTAAAACTGCAAAGCAGTGTAAAAAGTTAAAAATAAATGAATTTTAATTTCCAAACGGTGAGTAAAAAGACTCCTTAGAAGGTATAAAAACATGTCATGTTTCTGTTTAGAGAAGCAATGGGAGCAAAATCCAAAATATAGAAAATAAAGAATCAGATTAATCCATTTCCAAAAAAGCAAAAGATTTAGAGTAGAGTGCTCAAGTACTGATCTCTTGAATAATATTCTTGGAGCCTGTTATGAGGGGGGAAGGTTGTTTGGAGCTCCAGAGAACTGAACAATAGGGAGCAAAATGACAGGTGGAGCTCAGTGTCAACAAAAGCAAAATGCTATTAATTGGAGAGGGAAACATGATTTACTCATTAACCTTACACCATTCTGCCCGTGTCAGGTTAGGAAGGGGACTTGGATGTGGTGGTGGACAGATGTGTAGAGCCACAGTGCAGAGAATGAAACAGGCTCGTAGGCAGTGAAGGCATGGAAAAAGAAGGCAGTGCTTTTTTGTGGTCAGCAGTGTGACTCTGTGGGGAAGACCAAGTGCAGGACTGGGTACATCTATGTCAGCTTCAGCACAGGGTGATGGGAATGATTGTGAGTGTGTTAAAATATTCAGCAGAAACCATGTTTTAAAAGACTGAGATCGTCTGCCTTTGACGCAAGGAAAAGTGAGAGCACGATAGCAACATACAAAACAGCAGAGGATCTGGAGAAGTGAGTTTGGGAACTCAAGAATAAGGGAAAATCAATGGCTTAGGCAAAGGAAATGCAGTTAATTGGAATTAGTTCAATTCTAATTTGGATAATTCAGTATGTATCTGTGTTTTTACTGCTCCAACCTGGGACACCAAACGTCTGGGCTTACCCACTTTTTCAGTCATTGAGTCTCACAGAGAGAAAATTATAAAGTGATAGAAGGGAATCTCATTGCTGCAGAAAAAATAATTAGACCGTAAAAATCATTAACCCAGAGTTGTGTTTACCATTAATACTCTATCAAATGTTGATTGTGTGACTAAACTGCAGGGTAAAAGAGCATCCAGAGCCACTGCCCAACAATATAAATAAGGTCATTGTTGCTGTGAAAGAAAACATGAGATGGATGAAAATGGTCCAAGAGATACTTTCATCTATAAGTGATAAAACTGAGCAGATTTTAAGACATAAATCATTGAGTAGTTTTTCTTATTTTTTCTGGTACAAAAATGATTAAGAAATTAGTGTCTGTTAAAAAAATATAATTCCAGAAAGACACATTCCAAAGATTCAGAAGCTGCTTGTGCACATTGAACTCACCTTAATACATTTTGGAAAGAACAGCATTTTGCTTGGTATGAACATGCCTGCCAAGTACAGCCACATGCAATATCTGTTTTCTGCTATCCAGTAGCCTCCATTCAACTTTCTTCAATGTTGTCATGGCAATAAGACTGTTTTTGACACTGCCATTAATGAACTCTGAGGGTGAGAAAGGTCCTTCTCCAACAAAGAGTGACACCACCACAAAGCAAATTAAATTGCTCTGACAATGTATCTATTGAGAGTGAGTTCACATGTCACTGGAGCTTTTAGGATCTTATTGATGACTTTGTGACTGCCAGAAGTCATAAAGTACTGCTGTTGTAACAGGTTTATGTTTATAGACAGTATTTGCCTGCATTGTTTGATTGCCCTAATGCTGATATATTCTGTCATTTTACCTTGACAGTTGTATTCACTCTTACTCCTCTGTCAGTGAGTTAATGAAGGTGTGTGTGTCAGTAATCGTTTCTTAGCTCCAAGGAGGTATAACATATATGCCATAAACACATAACTATGTGACAACTGATTACACTACAGTTAAGTGATAAGAGCGGTTGACAGGAGTAGCTGGGGATCACAAAATAGGCGTAGACCAGCACATTCTCCTGGGTGATAAAGGCTGAAAGAAAGGTGGCCCAAACCACATGTGGATAGGGCCTTTTACAGCTACCCCAGTTTGCTGTCTGTTCAAAAAAGGCCCTACCATCTGCAGAAGTTATCAGAGACAGCAGAAGCCTTCTTTTAAAGACCAGACATGAATGTGCATGGTGCTTTACACTGAAAGGTCACAAACCTGCTGTGAGTGGCTCCTTGATTCTAAACCTGTAGCACTGTCAACACAGAGTTTATTGGCTGCATAGCAATATGTGAGGCTTATTTCCCCTCAAGTAAGGAGCTGACATCAGTCTGCAGTTTTATTTTTTCTGGAAAACAGAGGGAATGAGGTGAGCTGTAACAGACAGACTGACTTGCCATGGTCACTCCTGGAAATGGCATAGGGAAGAGGAAGATGGAGGTGATAGATGCTGTAGGTTTGGATAAGGGGGTCCTTATCCCCTCCCAGTCTCCCTGCATGAGGTTGCAAGAGAGACTGGCTTTCCAGGACACTATAGAAGTTTTCTCATACTGTGTAGGCAGCTGGCTCTGTCTGGTTTTACACACATGGCACTCTTCTGTCTTAGGTGACTGAGTATCTCTGCTCAGGGCCGGCCAGTCTTGCAGGCAGTCACCGTCCCTGCAGGTGACACCCCATTCCTACAAGCAGAAAAAAGAAACCTTATACTGGCCTGGCAGAGCACACAAGGACTGTCTGAGTCTTAACTACTGAGCAACATTGCAAGAGCTTGAGGCCTTTGTGCCTATAGTTCTTGTCTGCTATAACTTAGCTTGAGCAAAAACACCACCATGCAATTTTTTTTCTTTCCCAGTCACAGAAAAATTAGTAAAGCTGTGGGCAAGTGTAATCCTGGGGATATTTCTGAGGAGATTAATGTACAGTAGGGTACATGGAGCCATACTATTTTCAGCAGCAAAGTCATAAGATCCTAAAAGCTCCAATGACATGAACTCTCAGCAGATATGCTCTCACCAAGTGCTGTGTTTTGAAGCCCTGTCACTTGGGGACTCACTGGTACTGTGATAAGCAAACTGCTGATTTGGGACTGTTATGGCACAGCCATAACAAACATCTGGACAATGACCTTGACAACATGCTTTAACTCCTGTTCAGCCCTTATCTGGTCAGGCAGTTGGACTAGATGGTCATTGTAGGTCCCTTCCAGCTGAAATATTCCATTCCAGTCTATTCTACTCTAGCCCAGCATGGACTTCATTATGCCAGAGGGATTTCCTGTGACAAACAGTGTGAACTGCTTGGCTGGTTATCTGGCTACCAAATGCTGGGCAGTGTAGGCAAGTGGCATCCATCATACATCAATGTAAGATGGCACAAATACTAAAGTGCCCTCCATCAGCAATAAAACTTTTCCTTGTTTTTTTTGAACACATTTCAGCTCTTCCACTACTTGTTTACAATGAAGACTCATTTGGAGTCCTCACTATTCCTCTGCTGTGAACCAGCTCACCTGGAACTGCCAAGGGTCAGATGTATAGGTACTGTTTCATCCTTCTTCAGTCATATTGTGCAGATCCTTCACAAGTTTCCATGTTCTGCCTTAAAGCACTTTCACATTATTGTGACTGATGCTGGAAAAAAATTAAAACCAGCTGAGCCACAGATTTCAAGGTGCAATGTAATCAAGAGTAAGCCACTCAGGTTTACTGAGCTACACTCTCTCAGCTTAGCTAAAAACCTGTATAGAAAGCAGCGCTGCATTGACGACTTGATACTGCACCTGAAAACTCCTTTTGTTGGAATATCTAATGCAGTGTACCTTAAGTGGGCTTATGGGTGGATGGCAAAGGAATTTAAACACCCTTTGGTGCATTTCTATAACTTTACAAAAAAGATGTAGATAAGGAGTGTGCAATATCTAACTAAATAATGTCATTGCAGGCATCAAGAATAAATTCTCATTGTTAAAAAAATATCGTGACTCATAACTAGAGTTGCTTTTCAATTATTTGCTTAAGGGCTATAGAATACAAAAGATATATTCATGACACACTTCAAATTCTTGTTGCTTTTTTCATTTTATTTTTGGTTGAACAGACCAACCTCAGAAAAACTATGCTAATCTCTTTCACTGGAACTCATCTGCCCTCAGTCTTTGTGTGTGGCTGACACTGCTGGTAACCCCCATTTCAAAAATAAACACATTATAAGCACACACAGGAGGAGGCATCTGAAATCTCATCTTTGTCTTTCTATTTGGTCTTCCAGTCAGATTGTTTTACTCATATAGAGACTCACCCCTTTTAACGACCTTACAGGAGCTGCTAAAATGCTCTGTCATGTGCTTCTTATGTAAGTAAGGCTCCATTTAATAACTTGGTTCCACCCTGAGTGCAACTGGAGAAATTCAGCATGGAAAATGGTGAGAGAAGACAAAACACATCATGTAGTTCTGGTAGCAAAACATGGTTTTGCTTTCTGGGTTCATTGTTCCAGCAAGCCCACCCTTATGCTAATTTGCTGTTTCTTTGGCATGTGAAAAATAATTTGAACTGAAAAGTAAATAATAAATCCAGTACCTCTTTTCTATTTCCTTTATGGAGACTATGTTTGTTCTTTATGACAGGAATGGCTTTTTATAGACCAAATTTGTACTTCTGAATTCAAATTCAGAAGGATGAAAAAGAATGCAAACCGAAAAATTATGCAAGAAAACATGAAATTATTTCTTGAAGCCTCAAATATTATACAAGCTTATATTTTAATAGAATGAGGAAATAAAATCAGAACAGATAGGATGCTCCATGTATAACTTATCAGCAGGATTTCAGCAGTGAAGGTTCTTGTGAGCAGGTAATAGAGGTTAACAGCCCAAGAGGAAAAGCTTTGGTCTGCTGGAGATAACAACTGGACATCAGGTGACAATGTACTACTGCTAAATGGTGAATATCCTATCCAAGTATCTGAACAGGAGATATTCTGCAAGAGGTGTGAAATAATCCTCTCCTCAGGACCTGAAAGGCCATAGAGATATATGGGATATATAGGATCTCTGGGAACTGTATATCTAGAAGGATATTCCCTAACAAGGACCCAGTGTAGGTAGTGCAGAGGAGACAAAGAGGCATGGCCAGCATTTCAGAAAACATGAAATGGTCTCATTCAGCCAAGAGCTGGAAAGTTTGAGGGGACATATGGTGGACCCTTGAGCTTTCTCAAAGGATACAGCACAAAGAAGAAGTGGTCCCTGAGCCAGGGCAGGTTTGGTGCCCACCCTCTCCCTAGAGCTGAAAGAGACAAAAAAAAAGCCCCTGTGGCCTTTAGCCTGATTTTCCTGGGGGAATTTCTTTGCTGGACATTTATAATCCAGAATGTGACTGAGAGAGCCCCATGAGAGGGCCCATTGTGCTGTGGCCTGGCAATGACTTTTCCCCAGGACTGGCAGAAGAGCTCGATCTTCTATGGTGCATCTATCATGCCTGTGCCCACTCCATCCTCCTGGACAATTCATCACAGATAAGCTCTTTTCTTGTTTCAAACCTTCCAGATCTTGAGAGCAACTTAAAAATCCCAAGAACCTTGAAAGTATACATTTAGGTTGCTTAGCTTCTGTTTTTCAAGTGTTATAGACAATGTCTGTACTGTTAGCTCAGTACAGACTGCTGCAGTCAATGTTCCTGTTTGACTTAGATACCAAGTTTTCTACTTTTATCTATCATCACAAGACAGTTCACTGGTCCATTTTTTTTAAAGGTAATGAGTGTTCATCTGTCTCATGAAGACTTGAAATCTCAAGTTTCAAGGCTTGAAAATTCTGTATCTAATGTCCCTGGGTACTATATCCTGCATATTTCATTTAAGTTCTCCCACTGACTTCAATCTGAATGGCACAAACCCTCAACTCAGCAAACAGGACAGTCATGAGTCCAAGTTCATTCTTATTCAATAGAAGTCCCACTCTACACTAAACTACATCCTGTATTTGAGAGTTTTGTTGGATTCAAAGAAATTTTGAAACTGACACTTTTTCAGAAACAGCCTCCAGCTGCAGGGAAACAAATTGCTTTGTGTGTTGACTGTATTTTTTTCTCCCTCATTTAAACTTCAGTTTATTTCTTTGTCTGCCCTTAGGTTTGAACCTTTCAGAGCAGAGATCATGTTCTCTTGAAAGTGCCTTGCACAGAGCTACTAAAGGTGCAAATGCAACAGCAGCAATAGCTTTAACTAAAGGCAATGAAAGCGCTTTTTATCCTGCTCTAAAATTGTCTTAGAAATAGAAAAGAATGAGACTGACCAAATAATGAGAAAGGGCAAGCCATTAATCATATCTTTAAAATTATTGTGATACTTTAACAAAAACCTGTCTTGAATAAGAAAATTCGTGTATGTACAATTAGAAAGTAATGTAAATCCCCTAAGTAAAGACCCAGGTTGAAAGAAACAGGTACGATATGAGTCAGAAGGATTTAATTTATGCAAATAATCAGGACCAGATTATAACATCCTAAATTGCAAATGGAAGTACTTAATGAGTTTATTGAATCCCTAAATTATTTCTGAGTTGTTCTGGTGAGTCAGGAAGGTAATGAGCACTGGGCAAGATCGTGGGAGTTGTCTGTGTTCATCTGTATTTGTGAGATTGAGGCTGTTGTGCTGCTGGTAGTCAGACAGTGGATGTGCCTGTTTCTTTGAAGTTTCTTTTCTTTCATTTTCTCACAGACAAGGATAAAGTCAGTGGGGGACACTGGGGCAGGAACTCTTTAAGACGAAAAGCTGAAGCTCTTAAACCCCAAACTTTTGAGGAGCTATGAGGAAATTAATTACAGCCATACTCCTGCAGGAGTTCAGAGAGACTGGTACATGCGAAATGAAGGGTTGCTGACACAGGTGGACCACTAAGAGATATGAAAGAGCCCTCCTGAGCTCCTTTAAACCAGCATCTTAAATCCTGTGCCAATGGCAATGGAGCTTGTTTGTACTGGTTTTGGTGAGACACTGAAAGAGTTTGCCTAGAGAAGCAGTGGATGCCCTGTTCCTGGAAGTGATCAAAGGCAGGTTGGTTGGGGCTATGAGCAACCTGGGCTAGTGGAAGGTGTCCCTGCCCAGGCAGGGCACCTGAAGCTAGAGGATGTTTAAGATCCCTTCCAAAGCAAGCCATTATATGATTTAATGACTATTATTTCCGAGGCAGTACTTTGCACATCTTATTCCTATGTGCCGTCTGTCACCGGCAGAGCAATTGTGAGGTGGAGGGGACACAGGTTACAGGCACAATCTGCTTTTAAACCAAACTTTTTCCAGTAGGTTTTAAGTGCAGAAGCTCTTGGGGACTGCCAATTGTCTTGGTAAAACTCAGGCAGGATAATAAAACAGAGGGCAAAACTCTTCTCTCTTCCCCATCACACCCATCAGAGCAGTCAGTGTTCCTTTATTTGAAAGAACATGTTCTTTATCACCAGAGTCTGGGTTCATGGAGGCTGACTCTACAGTGATATGTTTGTGATTCATTATACAAGTGATAGTGACTAATGTCATTCTGCATGTCACCAAGGGATTGAACACAATCCACTTAGTACATACAAGAAACTCCACTATAAAATTGCATTTGTGATTGTTGCTAATGACAAATGTTGGCTTCTAGTGTCAGACAAATATGAGGGCTTCCTCAAGGCCTGCCTATTTCCTCGAAATACCCAATTAATGAACATTTTGCCTACAATAAACAATTCACAAAAGTAAGCCTCAGACAGGCATTGCTGTCTCTGTTAATTAAATTGGTGTTCGTCCTTTGTACCTCACCGTGTTATGAAAGCAAATCTGCACACACGCCTCTTTTCAGAATTGCAGTCTCTTAAAACTCTATTAGTGTGAAAGTACCTAAAATCAAGGAGGAAGGTAGTTAGAAATGCAGGTGCCAAACACAGCAGAAGACACCAGCAGTGTCTGAGTGCCGTGTTCATCCTGGTATTGATTGGTGTCAAAGGACTGGAGCCTTGTGGACGTTTGTTGTTCTTTGGGATTACACAAGTTTGTTTATTTCTGAAATAGGAGTGTGTGGTAGAGGGAGATGTTCTTTGGCCCAGCTCCTGCCATCCTCCTTTGAACATGGGGAAGAGTCCCAGGGAGCTTCTGAAGTTTTTTTTAGTCTAGAGCCATCCTGCTTTTGAACCAACCTTTTGAACCAGCACTGAATTACGGGGGTTGTACAAACAGCTATTTGGATTCAGAAAACAATGGGATTCACAAAGCAAGCACTCTCTGGACCAGATTTCTTGGAAAAATATAGAAAAAGCTTTTTCTAGTCAGTTTCCAGCTACTAGGTCCCAAGAAAGGGAAAGGGCTTTTTCCAAATGTGCATTGGGAGACATCTCAATCCACAAGCTGGATAAACAGACTGTGTTATATGGGAAATCAGACTAGATCAGACTGTTCTTCTCTTCATCATTCTTTTTATTCATTATTTTGAATGAATGAATGAATGACTGAATGAATGAATGAATGAATGAATGAATGATTGTACATGATTTGTATATTCAGTTACTCATCGTAAATTATTTAAGCCAAGATATTGAAACTATCTCATTTTTTTTATGAAAGCAAACCCAATATATAAATTAATATTTGCATTTCAGAATCCTCATGCGGTCTATTTTTGCTTGATACTTGTAAATGTTGTTTTTATTTCCCTTCACTCTTTTGGGCAGAGCTAACCAGGCCTTTTTTTGCTTCTCTTTACCCTGGCATACTTACAACTGATACTGCACATTCTAGATGTGTTGCTTTTTCCCTCTCTCCATTTCCACTACAGCTTTTTCCTTTCAGCTCATGGTTAAGGGTAACCTCTGGGTAGATATCTGCACTGCACATTAACGAATTCTTGTCCTTTAGCAGGGGTACTGTAGGGCCAGCCTCGAGTGTGGCTCCTCATTTTAAAACCCCTATTTTACATTCTTATTCTGTTCTTCTCTATCACTCGGAGTGTTAGTTGCAAGGAGGCTTTTGTTTGAGCCTGGGCAGCTGCCTCCTGGCAGAAGAAGTGTTGAGCAGCTGACCTGCCTGTGCTCATAGCTGGGTTAAAAAACTCATCCATTTTCATATGGGTGGAACCAGACAGAAAACAACTTTGGCTCTGAAAGCATCTTCAAGGATTTCAGAATTGTTCTTCACCTCGATCAGAAAACAGAGCAGGAAACAACAGAAAAGCTTTCTCAGATGTGAATAATGTACTGCTCCATGCTCAGACACAGCCATCATATTGTTCTTGCTCTTATGAAATGCACTCACAGTGCACTAACTGAATGCAGCTGATGTGACTCTGGATGGGGGGTCTTCCATGGGTCCTGGGGAGAAAGGGACACCTGACGATCTGTGGTATGAGCCCTGTGCCCTGGGATCCCCTCTGCCAGGTGGTCCTGGGACTGTGACATGGCAGCAGCTCTGCCCAGGAAGAATTTTGGGACAGGATTTATGATTTCATTTTTTTCTGAGTATTTAAGCAGCACATTTTTCTTCGTTGAAGATGGGGGTGCTGACTGCTGCAGTGCTCAGCATTCTTCCTAAAGTCCTGAAGTCCACACTGCTGTTCCTCTCTGAACCTCCTCCTATGATAGCCTGTGGCAAACAGGAGGAGATGCCTCCTGTGAGGCACCTCAGAAAGCATGATAACGATTTTCCTAACATTAGACCAATGTGAAGATATTGCCACCAGTAGGCATCTCAAAATGGTATCCAACAGCCCAAAATAGATAAAAGAGTGTCACTGTAGTGCACTAAAAACACCCCACCTTGTCCTCTGTCATTCTGTATATTGTGTGCGTGCTTGGTTTCCTTGGAGCTGAGAAATCTGAGGTTAAAAAAGACGTCACATAGGCATGTGTATGCTTCTGTTCCAAACCACTTATTCACATCAGAAAGAAAAGGTGCTTTGGAAAGATTTACTCCCATTAAAAGAAAAGATTTTTATTGGGGGCAGGGGGGAGGAATTGTGTTTGGCAGTCTGAAACATTTGATTGCTGTAATGGTAGTGACGGCAGTAATCTATTTTTTTGCCTTGCTGGTAAATGGAAGTATCCAGCAAAGATAAAAGGTTACCAGCTGGGATAACTATCCTCTAATTAGTACTGCAGATTTTGGGGGGAATTTAGAAATAAAGTGATGCAGCCTCTTAAATATGTTATAAACAAGACTATACAGGAACAAGAGAAGTACTCAACGTATGAACCGCAGTACCTAATCTGAGAGGGCTGCTCAGCCATTTGAAGCAAAGCACTACTTGACTTCATTGCAGAGGGAAGAGAAACAGCTTGTTCTGAGAACCACCATTTCCAAAAATCAATTCAGTCTTGAGCTTCTTACTCAGATCAGGTGCTCTCAGCTAGTTGGTCAGGGTATGTGGCCATAAAGTCCAGAAGTACTAAAGCTAATTCACATTTCGATAACTCAAGAACTGGCAAAAGATTAGTTATAGGAGGACAGACAACCAACAGTCTTGGCTGATTCTCCCAAGTAATTTTGTCAAGAAAATTTTACAACTTAGAAACTACCAATTGTGAACTATGAGAAAGAAGGAAAATTCCTGTAGAGGAGCACCACTACTCTGGAGAGCTGATTGGAAAAAAATGAAGCAGCTAAACTTATCTGTGGACTGAAATTACAGCAGCTCAGTAGCTGTGCATCAGATGCCTCTGCCTTGGGGGAGCAAAGTCCAGGAATGGATCAGCAACAGCTTAATATTCTGATTTCAATGCCTGTGAGACCCCACTCCAGCTATTGATGCTGATAAATCCCACCAACACCTCAGCCCATGCACCCCTGTGAGCTGTTCAAATATTCTGCCAGTGAATGCCAACATCTTTCCCAATGAAATCAACTGGTGACAAAAGCTGACAGGGACAGTTTTGCACTCAAGCAACTTGTCTGAGCAGACCTGCTTCAACATCTGGAAAACCTGACAGATTTTTTCCTGAACTCACCTGAACTTGCAGGGATGCAGTGTAGACAAGGAGGACCGGGGCTCTGGAAGGGTCTGCACTCATCATTTTCTTCATCTCTTTGTTTTCCCATGTTTTTCTCAAGTCATCTCTTTGCACATGTTTTTCTCAAGTGATGTGCTTACAGATGAGAGCATTGTGGCCCATTTGTCATCAGCAAAAAGTTCCAGAGGGCTAGATAAAAATCACTGCTGGGCAGTGTTTGGAGCACAGCTGCAGCCCAAAAAGCTTGTGACTGCCCTCCTATTGCATCAACTCAAAGGCAGTGAAAGCCACTCACTCAGGAGCTGCTCAGGTTGACTCACCTGGGAGCCCACAAAGAAGCTGCAACCCTGGGTTGGTTGCCTTCTTGCATGCTGGTAAGGCCATGGTGGACAAGACCTGCAGCTGCTGGAAATTTCCAATTCTTCACACATATTTGGGGAGCAAAGATAAGTCTGGATTGCACTGCAAAAAACCCTTGAGGCTGCTTATCATCAGACCATGCCACTGAGTGCTAATCAGAGCATCTTCTTTTAAATGTCTTAGTCTGCTATTTTTAGGCTATAAGTAGGGTGAAAAAAATTTACTTTCGGTCAGACAGCAAAAACACCTCTGAAAAAACAAAGTGGCAGAGAGGGGCATTCTCAGCCCCACGTTTAGGCTGGCAGCTCTTGAAGATTTTTCCACTATGAGCACTTTAGCAAGTGGGGACATGAGTTTTTAAATATAAATAGTACAAATATAAAATAGTTTTAAAATATAAATATAATAGTTTAAATATAAATATAATATTTTTAAAATATAAATAGTTTTTTAATATAAATATAAATTTACTTTTTAAAATAAACTAGGCCTCAGAGGACAGAGAAGGCTTGAAATATATTCTGTTCCTGGGTGCTACGCTATGGTCCTAAATGCTATTTACCAAGCAAAATACCACCCACACTTTAAAGTCCCTGCCCATCATGTCCTTGGATAGTCCATGTGGCCTCACAACTCCATCTCCCTTGTCCAATTTCTCACCTCTTCTATTCAGGGAGTGATTAATACTGGCAACATAAGCACATAGAATTATCCAGCCAGCAGTTCTTACACAGCCAATGTCCACCTCACCCTTGTGAAATGCTTTTAAAATAAAAACAAATGCAATTCTCAGAAATCCCAGGAGATCCAAATGCACCAAGGGCTGGGGGATGCCAAGGTAGCCACAATGTGGTGGCAAAGCCTCTGAGTAATCTCAGTGCAGAGGGCTAGACCAGCTGACCTCCTTAGGAGACCCAGTTTGGGTTTCTTTTTTTGTGAGTGTTGTTACAGAAAGTTGAGCACGTTTAAAAACTTAGAGTGATTCTCTTTTATAGGTGATTGACACCTACAAAACAATCCAGGAATTTCCTGGCATTTAGACCACACAGCATGAACAACAGGCTGATGTGGTTTCTGCCCACTGTGCTATTTACTGAGGGGACACTGGTGTTTTGTATGCTTCTGGAACAGTCAGCAGGAGTACAACCCCTATGGAGAACACATTACTGCCCCATGATGAATGGCTGGGTTCAAATTGTCTTTGTCTGAAACTGGCCTTGATATCCAGGAAATTAGGGTCCTTGGCTGCTCCTGTGGCAGAAACTCTCAAGCCCACATAGTGCTGATAAGCGGTATCAGTTGCTGTACCAGAACGTGCCACAGCAGCACTTTTTGCTAGATGGCCATATGGCCCTGGAGGGCTGAGCTCAGCTCCAGTGCCCCAGCCCCTCCAAAAGCTGTACTCACTGCTGGGTCTCCCACTGGGCTTGAGGTATTTATGGGAAAAGAGGGACTACCAAAAGCAGCCCCTCCCGCAGGGCTCGAGACCCTCACACAACTGCCGGACAGGAGGTTGTGAGAGGTGGGGCTCAGCTTCTGCCCACAAGCAACAAGTGATAGGATGAGAAGGAACGACTTCAAGTTGTGCCAGGGGAGGTTTGGATTGGATATTAGGGAAAATTCCTTCATGGAAAGGGTGGTTAAGCACTGGGATAGGCTGCCCAGGGAAGTAAGTTGTTGGGGCCCAGTCCCTAAAGGAATTAAAACAATGTGCAGATGTTTCACTTAGGGACATGGTTTATTGGTGGACCTGGCAGTGCTGGGTGTATGGTTTATGATCTTAAAGGTCTTTTTCGACCTAAAAAATTCTCTGATTCTATGCACATTTTCCTGAAGGGGGAGGAGCTGTTCTCACATTAAGTTCACAGTGCAAATCTTTAATGGTTCTTGCTGATGCTGAGGAGACGCTGCTTCACCATTTTGAACACCCCAGGCAGCAGTTTAATTTTTCAATTCTGACACCAGACAAGAAAAAAACCCCAGCACTATATCTATGACCCAAACCAGGACAGCCTGGCTGTCATTGTGATTAAATGCAGTAGAGGATCTGATCCTATTTTTGGAGAAGACTTTTCAGTCTAAAACATGAAGTGGCCAAGACTTTGCTTTTGATACATTTTAAAGAAGAAATCAATCATAATAAATAGTTTTTGTGAGTTCCTACTTCAAAATAACATTTGTAAAGAGAGAATGTCTATCCACCAATGCAAAATTCATATTTGGACCCAGAGAAGTAAGGTCAACCTGACAGGCACATCACTACTACAGGTGTCTCTGGCAACCAGGACCTTCAGGGACTGAACTTAGCAAGGTAAAAGCTCACCACTGTCAAGATCTTCTGTACAGCAAGTTGTGGAAGTTTAGCCTAATATTAAAAGGCAATACTCCATCCAGAGCTAATGCCTTACCTGTAGAAGAAAATACATGCTAGGGAAAAAAACCCTGTCATATTTGTGGATTTATGAGACCTCTGCAATTTGTCAGGAAACTCCTGGTACTGTGTTTTCCCCAGTGGAGAGCAGCATTGCTGGGATGGTGGACAGTAGCATCTCAGCAAAAAGGGACATGTCTGCATATGAAAATCAACCCCCTCTGTTGTTCCACAGGCCCGTGCCCAGTTCCTCTTCTGTCTTTGATATGTTGCTGCCATCATTCTAAATGTTATCCTTATGCTAAGCTATATTTATATGTATAATTTTAACAATAAATTGCTACATTTGTTTGTGCTACTTACAAAAACAATAGTTTGATTGACATGTAGGCTATTTTGGAACTTAATGCTTATAGCTGAAAATGAACAAGTTTAGAGCAGTCTCTGAAAAAGAGAAGTGCTTATCCTTAAATAAAAGCAAAGTCTGTTTTGACCTGATCTTCTTGTGCCATTAGGTGTTCTAGAAGAGCAAAAATTTATTCTCTTTTTTATTACTGCCTTAAATATACTATTAAAATATTTATGGTGTCTCAGTTACAGTGTCACCATTAAGGTAGTCCATATAAAAGCATCACTTGCAAAAACTTTAAAAATCTGTGTAAAAGGATTATCATCATTACCACAGCTTAATTGAAATGTTAACTTGGTAGGTAGAAAACTAAATCTCACTGCCCTATATTTAGAAAAATAGAATTCTAGCCACTTCAATCTTGGTTTCTTCTCAACTTTTGCTATTAATTGGAACAAAATTGAAAACTGATGCTTTGAGCAAGATTTCAAGGAAATACATTTTTCAACCTCCTATGGTTTGGGGATATTTTTAATAATGTTCCAACAAGTTATCCACAATAATTTTTACCTATGCATCTACTCTCATAACTGCAAACTAAGAAAATAATTTCCTAATTTACACATCATCATTTACAAAATAATGTAATTTGCATATGTCTCTGTACCGTCAAGTATTGTACATTTTTATTCATTATACCCTCATATCTTTCCTGTTTTGTCCTTCATCATGTACACTAGAGTGTCTCACAAGCTACATACTTAATTGTCTTCATGTAATTGGTTTCTCATTCACTGTAAATATGGACTTTCTTGTCCATTCAGAATCAATTCTCACCTGATTGTTAGGAGATTAACCAATG
The DNA here is from genome assembly GCA_013398075.1 of Notiomystis cincta. Classification (NCBI taxonomy): domain Eukaryota; kingdom Metazoa; phylum Chordata; class Aves; order Passeriformes; family Notiomystidae; genus Notiomystis; species Notiomystis cincta. The sequence goes on from VZRX01020122.1 coordinate 606,922, forward strand.
TTAAATGTTTGTTTCACCATTGTAAGAGACATCTGTGAACTGATTTCTTACTATAATTGTTTAAATTGCCATAATTATTTTAAATGACACTTAGGGGATTCTACTTTCCAGGATTTTCAGTACAAATGTTATTGATTGTTTACTAGTCTTAGGTAGAGGTTAAGCAGAGAGCAAGAAGTTTTATTTCTTGCTAAGGTTCCTCTAGAAAGAAGGGGCATAAAGAGGGCTAAACCACAGGATTTTAAAATGGTGTGTTATTTGTATGACAGAGGAAGGAGTTGTAAGACTATGAGCCCACCAAAATTGTCTGTCCTTGAGCGCATGGACATACACAGAGGTGGGTATTTCCATGCACATAGATGCTGATGCCAAATCTCCCTGCTGCAGTACAGCTTCTGCACCACAAACAAATGGGAAGCACACTGTGACTGCCAGGTTGGTGCACGTATTTTTGGCATATCGACCTTCTGTGGCTTGCTTCATTTTGCTGCCGTTTTTGAGGGGGGCATGGTGTTGTGGGGCCACTCACATGGACACAACAGTGTGCAGCAGCACATTTTGCACAATAAAGCTGGATGGTTCATCCCATTGATACATAGAAGGGAGAGATGTTGTGCATTGCTGGAATGCAGCCAGCTCTCAAGTCAAGATTAGCATCCTGGAAACAGCAAACATTGGCAGCTGCGTGCTTCTGAACCCAGTAGCTCCGTGCAAAGCTGGCAGAATGCTCTCAGGCTCTGCTGGTACCACTGAACAAGGCAGACCAGGGCCCATCTGCAACAGGACATGAGTGCAATGTGTGCATCCCCTCCCTGTTCCTGGAGGGGTCATCCACCACGTCTGTGATAGGGGTGAAGGCTGTGATGGAAACATCTGCCCTGATTCTTTTTGTGCAGGAGGGATGCAGACCTGCTTTGTGCAGAGGTATCCCTGTATTTCCAAGTCTGGGAGGCCACAGGCTAAACAAATGGTGGAAGTGGCAGAAGTGAAAAGCTCTGTTCTGTGAGGTGTTGGATTAACATCCCTAGTGTGACCCTCAGAGTGATGGAGAGTTATAAGAACTACCCAGTAGGCTGTCTGTTGTAAAAGTGAATCCTAAGTTCGGGAAACTGCATAAAGCAAAGATTTTAGGTAGTGGTTTTATTCTGAGCAAGCAAAATATCTGCATGTAAGTGATCCTTGTCAAGTGAAATGATCCTTAGAAAAAGCCTATGTATTATACCCTCTCCTGTGTAAAATTGTCAGCCTGTCTTATCAAGTGCACACAACTGTTCAGTTTTGTGAGCCCGAACTGGAGGCAGAGTTTCTGAAAATTCTATATTCAGACTTACTGACTCTATCAGCTGAACACTGGTTGTGTACAAGTGCAGGTTTGTTGGCAGTGCAGTTGACACACTGGAGGCAAGAGTGCCACCCAGAGGGACCTTCACAGATTGGGAGGTAGGTCTGTGGGAACTCCATGAAGGTCCACAAGGCCAAGGGCAAGGTCCTGCACCTGGGCTGGGGCAACCCCAAAGACAGGCTGAGGAATCCAGACCAAGAGCAGCCCTGAAGAGAGAGAGATGGGACTCTTGGTTGATGAGAAGTTCAACATGTCTTGGCAATGTGAGCTTGCAGCCCAGAAAGCCAAACATAGACTGGGCTGCATGAAAAGCAGTGTGACCAGCAGGTTGAAGGATGTGATTCTGCCCCTCTTCTCCTCTCTCATGAGACCCCACCTGGAGTGCTGCATCCAGCTCTGGGGTCCCCAACACAAGAAGGACATGGACCTGTTGGAAGGAGTGAAAAGGAGGGTCACAAAGACTATCAGGGGCTGGAGCACTCTCCTATGCAGACAGGCTGAGGGAGTTGGGGTTGTTCAGCCTGGAGAAGAGAAGGCTATGTGAAGACCTCAAAGCAGCCTTTAACTACGGGGGGCCTGAAAGAAGACTGAAGAGGGACATTTTACAAAGGTATGTGGTGACAGGACAAGAGGGAGTGACTTTCAACTGAATGAGAATAGGCTTAAATAAGATATTAAGAAGAAATTCTTTACTGTGAGAGTGGTGAGGCATTGGAACTGATTACCCAGAGAAATTGTGGATGCCCCATCTCTGGAAGTGTTCAAGGCCAGGCTGGATGGGGCTTTGGGCAACCTGGTCTAGTGAATGGTGTCCCTGTCCATGGCAGGAGGGTTGGAATTAGATGATCTTTAAGGTGCCTTCCAACTTAAGCCATTCACTGATTCTAGGATTCCCCAAACTTACATAAAGGTTATACAATTCATGGAGTTGCTGAACAATTGAGCAGGACATCAATGGCATATCAAAGAGAGGAGAAGTCTCCTACATCCTGGATAAAGATCACTATCTTTTAAGATAAGAATGCTTGCTATGATAAGAAGGACACCAAAAAAACCCAACCAGTAAAAGCTGTGAGGAAAAAAATAAAGGACACAAAATGCTGAGAAAACCAGCTTGATTTGGATTGCTTTGAAAGTAGTCTGCTTGGGTTTTAATCAGCAAAAGCCAGGTCTGAAGTCAGGTCTAGATGTACAGGGATGCCAGGGATGAGCAGGGCCCTTTTCTGACTCCCATGCATTTCTTCTCCACAGGAACCTAAGGACAAGCACGGAAAATGTGTGAGACTGATGGCCATAAGAAGCTCCCATCAAAACCTTTGGGACTGACCCAGCCTGGGCCAGCAAACATCAGGGAGAAGGAGGAGAAGCTGCCTGTTAGAAACCAGAACGACTCATCTGAAAGTCTGCACAGGAGAAGATTTACATGAGGTTTCTCAGAACCAGGGAACACATTATCTTTCACTCAAAGACTCTGAATGCGATGAAAATTATCCTGTTTTCTTGACTCATCTGCAGAGTGAAGCTTTCAGTGAGAAAAAGCAAAACCCACTTTATAAAATGACAACCATATTAAAGTACTATTGCTTTTAGAAAAGGCTTTCACCTATTAAGCTTTATGCTTTACAAAGCCTAACGTTTATATTGAAAGAATCACTGAATCCGTACAAATGCATCACATGGTAATACTTGTTATAAATCTCAGGTCAAAAACTGAAGAAAATAAGTAGACAGGCAGCATCTTTCTAGACTATTTTTAAACATAATTTGGATACTGAAAGTAGTCTATTTTCAAAAATGCATTTTATTGTAAAACCCACTACTATATAATTCTATTACTCAAATAGCTGAACAAAAGTTATAAATATTCACCATCATGGCAAAAAGACAAAATTTACAACCAGTTTTAGCCTATGTAAAATTTAAACTGTTCCATTAATTTATAGAATTAAGCTCTTACGTTTTCAAAACAGATTTCAGAAACACCACAAGAGAACTTGTGCATTCATCCATGTAGGAAAGAGAAAGGAAAATCATCTTTATGTATGTGACAGCTCTTTTTTCTGGATGGCTGGTGCCTGTTGTGCTTAGAAATGGTTGCCTATGCCAATTCAGAGCTACTCTGGAGCCCTGCATGCATGCATAGTTCCATTAGTATGTCTAGATTGCTCTAAATTTTGGTTACAGTCCACTGATAATATTAAATTGCTTTTTTGCAAAATAGGAAGATGTTCTCTGAACAGGCAGCAGCACAGACAACTCTGACTGGGAGCCTCATTGGAAGATACCGAGTCATTTACATCTACTTCTTTGCTCCAAATCTGAATGAAGTTGATAGCAAGACCCCTTGACCCTGATTACAGTGGAAGCACAGATGGAGAGGTTTCAGCCCGTGTCTCCAGCCTGGTCAGCACGAAGGGGATGAGGTGACTAGCAGCTCGTTATCATCACAGAAGCCACAGTGCCCATCTCTGCATCCCCAAGGGCTCTGTGTTTGCCACCAGGTAGCATGTGGACAAGTGGCTTTGCAAAGCTTTGGATGAGTTCTTTCCCCCCACAAAATATTGTCCAAATCCTCCAGGCACTTAAAAGAAGACACAGGCAAAAGGGAGCTGTCACTGATTCACATTGTAGGAAAATCCACGTAATGTAAATCTGAAAACTAGGTACTCTGCTATCAAAGACTATAATTTAAAACACGATTAAATTCATTGATGTGACTTTTTTCAGTAGAGAATTGCAGTCTGGTTTATATCAGATTAGAAATTTAATACATCTGCTGTTAAGTATCTAGAAAACATTGCGTAACTTTCATCCATGAAGAACAGAGCAGGAGTAAAAGCACTAGAAGATGAAGGGAAACCTGCAACAGGGGTGTTGCATGGCAACTGAAAGCTTGGCTCTGCCACTCAGTGCCTGTGCTTTGTACTTTAAACTCTATGCTAGGGAAATTAGTCATTAAAGTGAATCTCAGATGGATGACTCTTAATTTCTGAAATACGGCTGAAGCTCTGCTCCACACAAAAGCTTGCTTATGAAAACATCTCATTTTGAACACAAGCGTGCTTTGTGAAGAGCTGGAAATTAAAAAAAAAAAAGAAAGAAAATTAAAAAAAGAAAAAGCCTGGTGCACCTTAATCAGAGAAATCCTGTTGCTCTTTTTTCCTAACCCCAAATGATTGAACATGCATCCTGGCTTAGACCTCACACAACATTCAGTCTGTCCTTAATTTTAGAGAAACAATACTTTTTCTGTTTGGAAAACAACATATACCAAATAAAATTGCTTGGCCCTGAAATATATTTTCTCTTTTTCCCTGCTTGTTTCAGTAATCAGCAAATCCTGTAGAAGACAAAGGATTAGTTACATATGTATTTGCTCAGTTTTCCCACAAAAGTTGCACAGAGCACGGAGCAAGGGTTGCTTGTAAACATCTTGTCCAGTGGGTGATCTGTTTTCACAAAAGTCATAGAGAAGTAAGAGAGAAAGGTCTTTAAAATTACTTGCTACTAACAACCAAAACCTGGGAGCCACTTTTGTTTTCCATCTACTGCCCTGGCTGAGGGCCATGGATGCAGGAGGGCTGGGACCTGCTTGGCTGGGAAGAGCCTCCTGTGCCAGGTCTGTGGGTGGATGTGCTTCTCCTGCACAGGGAGAATTTTGGCAAACCCCCACTGGGAGGAAATCACGTGGAGGTGGCTGGACCTTAGCTCCTTTTCTATGATCTGAAAATGTTCCTCATATGGCAGTGAAGATACTGAAAGGAAGACTGAGGCTTAATCTTTATTGTGCAGAAGACGAGACCAGTTGTGCTGTTTCTCAGGCTTTGATCATGGGTTTCATGGTGTTTGCTGATTGATTTCTATGCTGAACTTCCTTCGTCTTGCAATTTGTGAAAATCGTATTTATGTTAATATTTTGGACACAACACATATCCAGAGGCAAACCTGTGTGTATCTGGAGAACAGAGGTAGTGGTGAAGAGCAAGTGTCACAGACACTACACAGATGTTGTTGCAGATATGTGGTGGTCTATATTTTATTTACAGAAGATCAAATGTACTGAATTTCCAAAACTGAAGTTGCTAAGGATGAAGCAGCAGGCTCAGAGAGAGGCTGGGGAAGATGGAGTGTTTTGCTGAGGGTAGGCAGGGAGGTCATGGCAGAGAACTCAGAAGAGCCTGTAAGGTTAAGGTGTGAGTACAGTGAAACAGATGAAGATATGTAAAAGGCTTAAATCTGATTTGCTGATTAAACCATTTGTAAGTTGAAATGTTTATAAATATTCACACTGTATCATCTTAAACTTCAAATGTGTCAGACCTGTGGCTGCCTTTTCAGTTTATTTCCTAGCACCTCCTAAATTTTCACATTTCTCAGAGAAATTACTCTTCTCTCAGAAATCTCCCATTTGAAACGTCTACATGTGCTGTGGAAGGAGAGAGCAGGGGTCCCTGTCAGGGTTTCACTGACATTCTTGCCATGAGAAAGCCATGCATTTGTGCAAAATGCTGGAAGGCAAGTGCTTGCAAAAGGGGTGAGTTGTAAGAGTGCTGTGTCTCCTTCACTTTGGAAAGCTGAGGAATTATGGCCAACACTGCTGGTGCTACTCTAGTATCGGTGGCTGGGTCTGTGGGGCTTGAGCACTGAAATCACTGAGATACCTTTGAAACTCCTCCCCTTAGATATGAGTGTAGGACACCAGCTTGGTATGGATCTTGACTGCCTTTTTGAAATAACATTTTCTGCATACATTTAGTACATTCGAATCAGTGTAAGCAGGCTTTGTTTCCTGGCACTTTAAAATGAAATTGTATTCTTTATTCTTGTTGAGTTTTTGCCACTAAGAGTTGTTCCAAAATAAAACAGTCTCTGTTTTATAAATAAATTCACATGTTTAACTTTAATTCCAGATGCAGTTTCACTAAACTCAGAGATCATGTTCTCCAGGTAAAGGGATGCATATTTTACGAAATGTAATAGCCTGTAGCTATTTTCTCATATTAAGACAAAAAACCTAATTAAAAATAGTGCTGTTTTGAATTATTTTAGATTTAATTTTTAATTAAATAAAAAATCTCTATTACGAATTTGAAACGGTGTAAGTTTGATTTTAATCACAAATCTGATTTTAAGTAAATGGCTCCAGCTGGTCGTTTGTCAAACCCTGAGTGGAAATCTTTCATGTGATTTTTATTTTGGGCAGCTTCTCATGGATTTAAAAGGCATGTATCACTCTGAGCAGAATTTCCTACAGATTCATGTCCCATCTTGTTTAAGCTATCCCTCTGCAATATTCCAGCTGTCCCTCACGTCTCCTATGGTGCTTCTGCTTGGTAAGCACAAAAAAAACACTGCCACCAGCCAGGAGCGGTGTTCCTGTGGCTTGGGTTTCCAGCTGCTGCCAGGTGACAAATAATGTGTGAATTTGGTTTGCTTTTCTGCCAGTGGGAGCACTGAGCTGGGTCCCTCTTTTGCCTGGCCATGAGCATTCTCAGAACATGTAGGAATTTGGTTGTCCTCAGCTCCTACACATTCAGTTGAAAAGCCAAACAGGTTCAAGAAGTGTTAGGGAAAATTGGCAGACGTGTGATGTGACTGTCTAAAACTCACTTTCTTAAGAAAGGAAGTTAAGAGGGAGTATTAACCATAGTAGACAAGAGGATGGGAAAGAGTCACAGGTTGTAGCTTGTGCTGTCATTGAATTTACCTAGAAAGTGGAAGTGATAGGTGGAGAATCAAGTAAAATTGAAGGACTGAAGATATGGTGGAATGGAGTAGGGGCAGCTGAAAGGACTCAGTGTTGGTGATAACAAATAATAAAGGGGAAAGGAAAAAGTCCTGCACCTTGAGAGGAGTATGTTGGAGAGGCTTGGCTGATCTTCCTTCCCCTCTGGGGCTTCCTCTTGTTGAAATCCGAAGAAACCTTCCAGGTCTCCCTGAACACAGAGGCAAGTTGTGGCTGTGCTAAGGACAGAGAAACAGGCTGGTTGTCATCCTCTGGGCAAGGCTGCTTTGGTGGATGCCTATGAGCTTCCTAACCATAGCATTTGGTTTACCTTTCCCCCTCTCCCCCTCCAAAATAAACAACCCACGCTTATTTACTCTTTCCCCACCATCCCTGGGTTTGGTGATTTTAGTAATTCTGGTCTTTATCAGTAACCTTGGTAAGTCTGGGTATCTTCTCTATTCCCACTGTCCACTTCATCCAAGAAGAGCTCCCATTACACCCCTTTCCCCACGTGTGCTATCTGTCAGTACCTTGGGTTGTTTTATTAGTTTAGCCCCAGGTTGGGGCTGTCCAGCCATATTTTTTCCTTCCATTGCTCTCAGCAGCTGGCAGTTTCTGCAGTTTCTCATTTTGCTGTCATATTGTCATATTCCTGGAACCTGTGGTGTAGAGGACTGGGATCTAACTGCTCCAGGCTGCTGCTGGAAGGGGAATATGGAGAAGATGGAACCCACCTTGTCTGAGGGGTGCACAACAAAGCATGAACAGGAAATGGTAATGAGCTGCACCAGAGGAAATGCTGGCTGGAGACAGAGGAAAAAATCTTCCAAAAAGGATAGTCAAGCAAGTAAACAGGCTGCACAGAGCAGTGGCAGATCCTCTCTCCAATACTTGAAAGGGACAAGGTCCTAAGGAACCTGGTTAAAATTTTAAGTGGCTTTTGCTGCCCTTTTCAGCTGGTCAGCTGGCCAGGCTAGTCAGGAGGCCAAAATTGCAAATCCTCCCCGAGGTCTGCAATAAGCAGATTTGCCTGCCTTCTGTAATTAAGATTTGAAAAGCAGTTTTACCTCGGGCAGTACGATAGCAGTCAGTTGTCATGTAGATAAGTGCGCTGTCTAAAAGAGGCATCCATGTAAAAAAAAAACAGTGGCTTTTTGCAGACCCTTTACTGTGACTTTTCATAGCTCCAGCTCTCTATGAGAACACCAAAAACCCATCAGTGTTGGTGTACAAGGCACTTTTTCTTCAGGCACATGCAGAATAAATATCAAATCTCCCAATGTCCGGATCATCAAACAGAACCCGTCGTCTGAACCCCGAGGGGCCCCACCACTTGTCACAAATGCCACGAAGATCAGGCAGGTGAAGGCTTGGGATTCAGCTGAGCAGTGAACTGGGTGAGAAACAGGCTCAGCAGTGAATGAGAGAGTTGATTAGGGAATGAATCACTTAGGGAGAAAGTTGTGCAATTAAACTGATAAAGTTGGCAGCAAAACAAAAAGCAGAAAGAGAGAATGAATGCAACAATCAATCAATAAAGCAGTGAATCAATTGTCTAGTTAATAAGATAGTTAATTATGCAGAACAGAGCAGGCAAGGCAGTGTACTTGGTCAGTTTGGCTCAAATAAATCTCTCCAGTATGTTTCAGTCACAGCATCATTTACTTTTCCTAATTTTTGTTAACATAAGCCCCAAAGGTTTGACCTCTGAATTAGTATTCTCCTTCCTGCATCTTTAAAGACAGTAGCTCTTTCTAGGCTGTTATGATTTATTTCTTTATATTGTTTCAAGAAGGCAAGAATTAGGTTGTGGTCTGGGAGAACTAGTACTCTACTCCATCTGTAAAAGCAAAACTTGCCTATCAGCATATCCTTATTTCTATTATTTCAGTATTTTCTATTATTTTTAATTATTTAATTTCCATTTTGTATTACTGTGCTATTTATTATCTTTCCACTGTCAACACAAATATTCTAAGTGTTTTCTAAATTAGAATTTGCAAACTTTTCCTCAAAATAGTTTCTATTCTGAAAATACCCACTTTTAGAACACTTTGGTATGTTTGAAAGAGCCCTCTCCATTTTCTCCCCGTTGTACAACATAGGCAGCTCATCTTGTAGTTTCACTGGGGACTTCCCTTTGCCTTTTTACATAACCTGGTATCATTTTGATGGAAACACCTTATATGGAGGCAGTAACTTCTGTGAGGAAACTGGGGCAAAACATGCTACAGAAACCCAATTAATGGTCTCTGCTCCCCTAATTCTTGTTAACTTCATTGACTCCTGTGCAAGAGGCCTCTCTGCTGAAGTGACAAACACTTTGACATTATTAAGTAGGTATTAAGACCTCCATAAAAATTCTGGTGACTGTACTCGAATCCTTGCAGAATTGTGTGTGACAGGTTGGAGCCAGCCCACAGCACACTGTCAGATGCTTACACCTGTGGAACGTGCTGGGTAATTGTTTTGTGTCTCCCTCCATGAGCTGATGTATTTTTATTCCTAGCAGACAGAGGAATCATTTTTCTAGCTCAGGAAGTCAGTGTTTGGGGCTATAAGCTTTTGTTGTCATTAATTCCTCCTAGTCATATTTTGAGGACTGAAAGGCTTGTAAGGCTTGCAAACACAGCCAGTAAGCCTGATTTGTCATGCAGAGGAGAAACACTGTGAAGAGGAGCTTGAAAAAATAACAAATATGCTGTGTGGAAGAGCCAGAGCATTATAGACTTTATCTGGGCCATATTCAATAACCTCTTCAGTCACTGTCACTTTTTAGAAGCACGTAACAACATGCAGAAATATAAAATAGTGCAGAAGCACTCTAGGAGCTTAATCAGAACATGGCTTATTACAGTGGAGTGCCAGTCTATAAAGAACTGCTTGGTAATATCAGCTTCCTGTTAATCCCATAACAATCAGATAATGGTGAAATGTTGATTTATTCACTGATTTACTCTTAGCTAGATTGAAATAATGGAGTAAAATGAGCCCATTTAGACTGGTTCTTAAATTGAATGCTCCTAATTGCATTTGAAAGAATAGACTATAATGCATTTGAGTATTGCAATGACCCTGCTAATCTATGCAATTAGTTAACTATTTTGGAAAGGAGACTACCTTACATGTAGTTTTGTCTTAAAAATTAGAATATATTTTTCATGTATTCTATGCATGATTCTGTACTGAACTCATTGCCCATGTAAAATCTTCAATTTTACTCCAGTACTAGTCGCTTTCTGCGTAATTTTGCAATGGAACAGCTCAATTGCTGTATTATATTTCCATTTAATTATTCAACTAGAATTCTGAAATTTGCACATATTCATTCTGGGTCACAGAGTTCAGCATGGGAGGGAATTCCAGATTACACATTCCATTAGATATTATCAAAAGGCCATCTGTCTTTCTTAGTGGGTTTCAATCACTCAAGAGCCTGAGGATATTTAAGCAGGAAAGAAGAAGTAAGAGGGAAAAGCTCTTGCAGTAAAAATCTGACTAGGACACTTGTAAGTTTTGAATGTTTCTAGAGGGGTAGAAGCTGACTGCAATTTTTCAAGATTCTCCTGCTCCACTTAATGTTTCTCACCCTCATAGTTTTGGAGAACCACTTTTAAAGAGATGTCTCAGCAAAGACTCGGTGATCTCCTGTCTGTTGAAGCTCCTGGCTATACCCCTGGCTACTGAAATAAAACAACTGAAGGAGACAGGCTGGTGCTGGGGGTTTGAGCACTGCTTCCCATCAGTGGATCCTCTCCTTGCCTTCATTCACAGATGGCCATACTGCCAAGCAGGCATTGTTTAAAATGAGATGTCTGTGTTAAACTCCTCTGTGTGTGTTTACATCGTGGTCCATTTTTGCATACAGCTGGACATCACCACGTTGTGACTGTGTGCAGCTGCAAACGAGAGTAATTGAGAGCATGGGGCTGTGCATCTCAACAGCCTGGAGTTGTACCCACCAGTTCCACCTGCTGGGTGTCCCTGAAGCTAAAAGACAGAAATCGGTGGGACCGGACTGTCACTGGGTTCCTGCATTTCTGTGTTGAAACATTAAATTTCTAGGGTTTTCAGAGTTGAATTAGGTTGTAGTTATTTTTATGCCTGGCCTCAGATTCGTGCACCACTCTCATCCTGATGCATGCATGAAAAAAGTCCCAGGAACACTCTAACCTTCCAAACTACAATGGAATGCTTGATGCCTGTACAATTAATGAGCTTTTAAAATATGCCCTATGAGCTTTGTTTGTTGATATTTCTGGATTCTTTCCTAAATAATGCAAATGTTTTCAAGTCATGAGACAACTGTTATAATAACAGAATCTGACACTCTGCTTAACACTGATGGAGTATTTTAAGAGAATCTCCTGGGAGATGAGCAATAAATGGTTTATCAGACTCTTTGCAGGAAATACTTGGGGAAAAAAACTATTGGAGGGGCAGAAAAGAGGCCCATAAAGCTAGTGGCACATAACTACTTCTTGTTTCCCTTCCTGAGCTTGTGGAATTTGTGGAGGAAAAGTGCAAGAGTAAAGGCACTGGATGCATCCCTCCAGCTGTAGATGAGGCCGAGAAAATTTCAGGTTCATCAGATTTTGTCAGTAGAAATATCCAAGGACAAACAGAAAGAACAATTTCAAGGGGTTGCAGCAACATCAACAGCAGAGGAGAAACCTCTACCCCACAAGAGCCACCTGCCTGATGATCTCCACTACCTCCAGTGCAGGGTGTTCTGCTCCCTTCCAATCAAGCACTACGAGCACTCTTAGGAGAATATGAATTGTGAAAATCGCTGGCTGTCCTCACTTTGAGGGTCTTATGCCCCAGCTGAGTGTCTTGTGAAGTGTGCTGCTTGTCAGAAGTCCAAATCCAAGGTGCTCATTGCTAAATCTTAAGTTCTTTGCCATGACTTAAAATAAAAACATGTTAAGATAATCACAGCATGGCTGAGGTCATCTGGTCCAACCCCACTGCTCAAGCAGGGCCACCTAGAGATGATTGCCCAGCCCATGTTTCAGCAGCTTGTCTATGAGGAGGTTATCAGAGACAGTTCCAAGAGCCTTACTGAAGGCAAGGAAGAAAATATTCAATTCTGCCCTCACCTACAAGATGGTCATTTCGTTGTAGATAGTTGTCGAGCAGTTGCCAAGTGTGACTTGCCTTCCTGAATTCATGCTACCTACTGCTAATTTCCTCCTTCTCCTTCATGTGCCCAGAAATTATTTCCAGCTTGACTTGTTCCATCACCCTACCAGGAACTGAGATGATGGCCATTGGCCTGTAGTTTCCCTGGGTTCTCCTTTTGCCCTTTGTGAAGACAGGAGGGACAACAACAGGGGGATAGAGAATGTGTCCATAAGATAGATAGTTCCAAGTTTCTGGTATCTGATAAAATTCATCATAATATATTTAGAGACCACCAGCAGTTCAGGAGGTGTTGATGGCATAGTTAAGAGCTTCTGGAAAAAGATTGAGGCCCTAGAAAACCAGGAATGGGACAATTTTGTACTTAATTTCCAAAAGAAAAAGATGGAACCAGTCAGCTTAACCTCTATTCCTAAAATTGATGGGAGGAATTACTAAAGCTGTTCTTGGGCACCTGGAAGTTACAATGAAGGCAAAATTGTCAAGAACAATTCATGTGAAAAGAATATAATGTCTTCTGACAGGTTTGGCTGATAGGAGAGGATCTGTACCTGTCATTTCTTGACTTTTGTGGATCTATTACACTTGACATCCTCATATGGAAGCTAGAAAACTCAGCTCTGGAAAAAAGCGTAGAAAAGAGATGTACAAAAATGCATTGCTGTAAAAATAGATACAAACAGTTTGCTGTGACCATGAGTATTTGTGTCCATCTGAACTACCTCCTCTACAAAAACAGCACTACCTCAGAACCCCCTCCCCTTTGCAGACTTTCTTTCCTGTCCAAATGAACATCTCAGGCTGTACATATATATATATATAAAAAGTCACTTGGACTTGTTCTTTTAAAAAGAGCAGGAGATAATTAGGCAATGTTGCTGATAGACAAAAAAAAAGACATGTCAGAAAGCAAGGCTTCCATTGGGTAAGAATAAATTTGTTGAAATATGGCTCTATGGGGCATGAATGTGAAAGGAGAGTAGAGTCCCTGCTGAAAACATGATCTGAGGAGCCCTGTGTTTCATGTGAGTTGCTCAAGCCTTCTTTGCCAGTTTACATTTTTAACTTGCTTTCCTGCCTCAAAATTGAAGTCTGCCCTCCCAATATTCACAGAAAACTGAAATTCAGAACCAGATTTAGAGCCACGTGTCACAGCTTCCCAGTTTGCTAACATCTTCATCTCTGCCACTGTTGAAAATAATATTTATAGAGAGCTTGCTTGTGTGATGAAACCACTGCCTGTCAGGCACATCAATATCCACTGCACAGAAAAGCAGATGTGAGTTAAATCTTTGGACAATAGTCTTGAGATTTCATAGGGATGCAGTTAAAAATATCTTATCACACGGCCTAGTTGAGCCAAGGGTGAGAATGTGGAAGGGATTATGATATTTCTAAGGGAAGGTTAAGGACTTGAAATAATGGTACTACTGCATGTTTTCAAACCTTCCCTTGCCAAAGGAAGAATCTTGTGAATAACATGCAGATGGACAGAGTCTGCCCCAGGAAATTGACACCAGACACCAACTGGCAAGGGCATGGGGACTGTCCTGCCTTAGCAGCTTCCAGACAACCATAGAATGGTTAAGGTTGGAAAAGACCTTTAAGATCATCATGTCCAGCCACCAGCCTCACATCACCACCATGTTCACCATTAAACCATGCCTTCAAATGACATAGCCAACACACAAATTTTTCGAACACTTCCAGGGATGACGACTCCACTGCTTCCATGGGCAGTCTGTTCCAATGCTTTATAACCCTGTCCATTAAAAGGTTTTTCCTAATATCTAGTCCAAACCTCCTCTGGCACAACTTGAGGCTGTTTCCTCACGAGTGAAACCTTTCTCCCAGCCATCTCCATTGTCTGAACTTCCACATCAGGCATAGGCATGGTGGTTTCTCTGTCAGGAAATGGGGAACAATATGGAAAAGCTCATGGAGCATGAGTTCAAGTGTGAGATGGATGATGAGAGTCACTGTGCTTTTGAGATGAATTTTCCAAACTCCAGCTTTCTGCAGTGAAGATGGAACTCTTTTTTGTGTCTTTTTCTGCCTCAAATTTGTCACTGTCACTGCCCCGATCTGGGTAAAACCCGCACATTTGACTCCACACTCCAGCCAGCACTGCTCAGTCCCCTAGCCCTTGCTGAGCTGGTCCCCTTCAGTTCAGTAATAAATAACAGTGTTTATTGGAGCAGGATGTGGCTGGCTGCTGGTAATGTCATCCAGTTTGTACAAATCTGCCAGAGAAGCGTGGAAGCTGCTGCTAGGAGCTCTCCCCATGTAAATTCATTGTCTGTACTACCACAGCTGCATGCCAGATAGGGAAGTCTTGTTTAAAACAAAAGTGGATGAGGGAGCCTTACATCTGGCAGCAGAGAGAAGAGACAAGAGGCTTCCAAACAGTTTATACCCTTTTGTCTAAAGCAAGAGGTATCCTTATTGTTTATTCCTTGTAAAAGTCCCTTTGTCCTTCCTGTTCTTGATATCTTGGGGTTTTTGTGGGTGTGTTTGTTTGCTTGTTTTGGTTTGGGCTTTTTTTTTTTTGTTTTGTTTTGTTTTGTTTTGTTTAGTTTTTTTTTTTTTTTTTTT
>VZRX01020122.1:621851-642846 GCA_013398075.1 Notiomystis cincta
ATATATATATAAAAAGTCACTTGGACTTGTTCTTTTAAAAAGAGCAGGAGATAATTAGGCAATGTTGCTGATAGACAAAAAAAAAGACATGTCAGAAAGCAAGGCTTCCATTGGGTAAGAATAAATTTGTTGAAATATGGCTCTATGGGGCATGAATGTGAAAGGAGAGTAGAGTCCCTGCTGAAAACATGATCTGAGGAGCCCTGTGTTTCATGTGAGTTGCTCAAGCCTTCTTTGCCAGTTTACATTTTTAACTTGCTTTCCTGCCTCAAAATTGAAGTCTGCCCTCCCAATATTCACAGAAAACTGAAATTCAGAACCAGATTTAGAGCCACGTGTCACAGCTTCCCAGTTTGCTAACATCTTCATCTCTGCCACTGTTGAAAATAATATTTATAGAGAGCTTGCTTGTGTGATGAAACCACTGCCTGTCAGGCACATCAATATCCACTGCACAGAAAAGCAGATGTGAGTTAAATCTTTGGACAATAGTCTTGAGATTTCATAGGGATGCAGTTAAAAATATCTTATCACACGGCCTAGTTGAGCCAAGGGTGAGAATGTGGAAGGGATTATGATATTTCTAAGGGAAGGTTAAGGACTTGAAATAATGGTACTACTGCATGTTTTCAAACCTTCCCTTGCCAAAGGAAGAATCTTGTGAATAACATGCAGATGGACAGAGTCTGCCCCAGGAAATTGACACCAGACACCAACTGGCAAGGGCATGGGGACTGTCCTGCCTTAGCAGCTTCCAGACAACCATAGAATGGTTAAGGTTGGAAAAGACCTTTAAGATCATCATGTCCAGCCACCAGCCTCACATCACCACCATGTTCACCATTAAACCATGCCTTCAAATGACATAGCCAACACACAAATTTTTCGAACACTTCCAGGGATGACGACTCCACTGCTTCCATGGGCAGTCTGTTCCAATGCTTTATAACCCTGTCCATTAAAAGGTTTTTCCTAATATCTAGTCCAAACCTCCTCTGGCACAACTTGAGGCTGTTTCCTCACGAGTGAAACCTTTCTCCCAGCCATCTCCATTGTCTGAACTTCCACATCAGGCATAGGCATGGTGGTTTCTCTGTCAGGAAATGGGGAACAATATGGAAAAGCTCATGGAGCATGAGTTCAAGTGTGAGATGGATGATGAGAGTCACTGTGCTTTTGAGATGAATTTTCCAAACTCCAGCTTTCTGCAGTGAAGATGGAACTCTTTTTTGTGTCTTTTTCTGCCTCAAATTTGTCACTGTCACTGCCCCGATCTGGGTAAAACCCGCACATTTGACTCCACACTCCAGCCAGCACTGCTCAGTCCCCTAGCCCTTGCTGAGCTGGTCCCCTTCAGTTCAGTAATAAATAACAGTGTTTATTGGAGCAGGATGTGGCTGGCTGCTGGTAATGTCATCCAGTTTGTACAAATCTGCCAGAGAAGCGTGGAAGCTGCTGCTAGGAGCTCTCCCCATGTAAATTCATTGTCTGTACTACCACAGCTGCATGCCAGATAGGGAAGTCTTGTTTAAAACAAAAGTGGATGAGGGAGCCTTACATCTGGCAGCAGAGAGAAGAGACAAGAGGCTTCCAAACAGTTTATACCCTTTTGTCTAAAGCAAGAGGTATCCTTATTGTTTATTCCTTGTAAAAGTCCCTTTGTCCTTCCTGTTCTTGATATCTTGGGGTTTTTGTGGGTGTGTTTGTTTGCTTGTTTTGGTTTGGGCTTTTTTTTTTTTGTTTTGTTTTGTTTTTTTTTGTTTTGTTTTTTTTTTTTTTTTTTTTTTTTTTTTTTTTTTTTTTTTTTTTTTTTTTTTTTTTTTTTTTTTTTTTTTTTTTTTTTTTTTTGTTTTGTTTCTTTTTTTGCTGTTTAAGTGTTACCAAAGTAAAATTTTCGTTTTGGATTCCCACATGGTGATGTGAGATTCCTGCAGAACTCCCACAAAGTGGAGTTTCTCCAGAGGACACAGTGATTCCTGTCGTCCTGCAGAGAAGAGACTGGGAGAGTGCACTGCAGCAAGCATGAGCTATGCAGCAGGAGCCCTTAAACTGTAGATACAGGTTTGAGCTGACAGTTCTGTATGTCAGATGTTGCAGGAGATGTATAGGCTGCCTGTGGGAATCACTCCTCCAGCACCTGGTCTTTCTTGACCTTTACCATTCTTAAAGACAGTCTCTTCTCAACTGCTTCTACAGGCTGGAGAACTTTTATGGGATGAGGAAAACTGTTCAATTTTTTTAGGACAAACATCTCTGAGGAGCTTTCTGTGGATTGTCATTGTTTATCTAATGCCAATTAAATATTAATCTGTTTAGAGCTGTAGGTATGTGTGAATAACATATTTCAGCACTGAAATTTGGGTGGGCTCTAATTTTAAGCTGGTCTACACAGACCTGGCACCTCCCCAAAATCTTCACTCTCACTGCTCCCTCGGGGTCAGAGTGTGGGTCACTGCCTGCACCCTGGCTGCAAACCACAACTCAGGCTCTTATGAAGGCTTGAGGAGTCTTTCTGCCCGGCTCCTTTTCGAATACTTAACCCAAGATGAAATATTCAGACTGAGCTGGCCACTGCAGTGAGGAGATCAGAGAGGTTGAGGATGACTTTCCTGGGAGGTGCTGCTGAAACCCTCACCAGGTTTGGGAAATGTGGGAACATGTTTACCAGAAGGAGCCAGGAGACAGCTGCAGAAATAAAGAGCAGATAGAGAGGAGGAGGGCAAACAAGGGAAGTTTTAGACAGCCAAATTTCTGCCCTTTGCTTACCTGAATGACTCCTGTGGGTAGTTATTTTAACCAGGACCTTTAGGCAACAACTGCCAAGTATAAATCCTTTCTCTTATGTGCTTAATTGAATTGAAAATTAACAATAGACTAGCTCTGGCACTTGACTGGACTTTTTTTGCCAGTGTTCAAAAAAGGAAACAGCAGCTTAAGGACAAATAGGTCTCTCAGCTCTTTGATATTTCTTAGAGTCGTGTCACCAGATGGGAGAAGTGATGGCACTGTATGGTGTAAAATGTTGAGAAAGCCTTAAAAAATCACAGGCTTGATATGGATCCAATTATACTCAGGACTAGGATGTGTTATTCTAGCATAGCACAGCAAACTATAAGCTTGTTTGAGAATGAAGTACCAATGGAAAAAAAAAAAATCACATTTCCATGATACTAAGGCAAGCCAGGGAGAGAGAGTGTGCCTGGGAACAGCATGTTATAGGGACTTCATGTCTGCAAGGGAGCTGTGCTAATGACTTCCCAGTGGGTGGAACTGGAGAGGAAGCCTTATCTCCAGACTCCTCAGAGATAGGCAGTTGGAAAACACCGGCTCCAAAGCTAATTTTTCTGCCTGACTAATAGAAGTGCAGAAGTCAAAGATATGGTATGTGTTATGTGTCAAAGCTAAAACAGGTTTTCCCTAAGTCTAAATCATAACTGCATTGTCACGCAGAAAACCTTACCGGGAATGCAAGGATAATGACAAAAATAATAGGAAGAGAAATAAAAGGTGGAATCCAAGGAGCCACCCAACCATCTGAAATCTTACTATATTTAATTTGCTTCTGAGAGAAGTGTTCAGTTGTGGCAGACAGAAAAAGATGCATCATTGGTTGAAGTAAATTGGCATTGCTCTTCTGAAGCCAGCAAAGCCATATTGATTTACATTACTTGATGGTCTCTGCTTGAAAATTCATCATTGTAACAAATGCTATAAAACTCTAGATTTGTCACCAGAAAAGAGCCTTTAGGGATGGCAGAAGGGAATCATCCTTCCTGCTTGAACAAAAGAATTAGTCAAATGGGAAACAGGCTTGCACCAGTTTTCCTTCAGGATATGATGCCACAGCACAATGAGGTACAGCAGTATGGGCAGTAATCCTGGAAAGCAGGTGAGTAGCCAAAAACCAGGAATGTGTGGCAGTTGAAAACGTTAAACAGGAAGGAATGGCAAAAAAAGAAGAGACTTGTAAACAGGACAAATGTGTGAATGTTTTACTGGCTCTACGCTCATGGCCAAGGGACTGAACGGATGGATGTCTACCACAGGAACAGAAAAGGAAGTAGGACAGTCTCCATGGAGGCTGTATGAAGAGCAGGGTGAAGCCTCAGACTCATCTGGAAGAGGAAGGTTGATTGGAGATTTAGGCTTTGTAGGATTGGAGAACTGACTTTAATCCATGAAGGTAGCATATCACTGTGCACAGATTTGGGAATGCTGCATGCTTGGCCCCAGCAGGGCCTTGCCACACTCATGAGCCCCACAAATTATCAGCAATCAAGTAAACAAGTCCTGATATACACCCTATTTCTATTAATAGTGCCTTTCTTTTTGCAAACAGGGTTCTATGCTTCCTTTATCTCATTGTCTGAGTGGGGACTGTTAGTGGATGTCATCTTCCTACATTTATTATATGCCACAGGAGCTTGCTTTGTACTGTAGTACAATCACACACAGTGGAGGGAGTGCAGAAGCTAAGCAACCAAAATCATGCAGGAATTCAGAGAGCTTGTCTTTGCCTGTGTTTAACACACGCTAGAACCAGCAAGCTCATAATCAACATTATTTGTTATTCTAAAGATCTCCCAAGCCACTTCCATCAGCTACATGACACTGGGGGAGGAGAATCTGCTCTTATTTTCCAAGATATGAAGCATATGGCTCATGTTTTATGAATGGAGAAGACACCACAAGTACCTTAACATACAAACACATCAACGCGTGGTCACGTGCCCAAGCTTGAGTGCTGCATGTCTTAGTCCAAAGTACTATTGTATCCTGTGCTTTTTAGTAAGAAATTTGATTTGGTTGCTCTTCTCAAAGTTTGGCAGGCTGGTTTCTCCATCTCTTTTCTCTTGGTATTGCGGCAGTAACAACTTCATACTATTCACCTAGAAGTCTGCCTTCTGAAATGCATCTCTTTATCCTCTGTTTAAACTGTCCCCCCTCTTTTTTCATGTGCCTATAGGATTTCATTTATGTTTTTAAAAGCAGAGAAGAAATTATAGCTTGTGATTTGATAAGGAGACTCTGCAGCAATCTTGACTTTTGACATAGATGACCTTTATTCTCCCACCTGTAAAATTCAGATTCAAAACTTTCTTTCACATTGCTGCAAGGCCTGATTTCCCAGCTTTGATTAAGTCCTTGGAATGGGAGATAGCTGTGAAGTGCGCAGAGAGGTAAATTAGCCTGGGCAGTAGAAATATACTTTAATGGGGCCAGTCTGATTGAAGTGGCTGAGGTTGCACAAGTATTTTGAGACAGTGCTGGGCATTGCAGACAGACTTTGCACTACAGGATTTCCCCTGAAAGTGTGGAGCATCAGGACATTATCTGCCCAGCTGGCTGACTACCAGTCTTAACACACACTTCAGTTTAATTTTCTTCAGTGTGACAGCCACCTCACTGAATGCAGAAACACAATGAAATTAGAAGTTATGGACCCGCAAAGGTTGAATTCCCAAGGGTCATAAATTATACAAACATGAAGAGTTCTTCCATACACTTTTTTAAACAATCCTGCTACAGTATGGGTTGTATACTGAAGACTGAAAATGAATCTGGAATCCTTGGAGAGCTTCAGGATGACTCAGCCAGTCTAAAAGGTTTGTCACGTTGTCCTGAGGATGTGACAGTAATTTATACTGGTATGGCATGATGACAGGGAGCCACATCCTGCAGATCCTACCGAGACAATCTGTCCCACATCCCTACTGGCCACATCCCACCAGAGGACATCTGAGAGAGAGAGAATGATAGTCCCAGCACCTGAATCCATAGCAAGTTGGCACACCCCCGAAACAAATCCATAGATGCGTCATTTACACACACTGGTATCAAATTGCTTCTGTGGGTAGAAGACAACTGGGGCTTGGACTGTGAGCCAAAAGGTGTGGCTGTTACTGGCTACAGGAACTGTCCTGGATGCCAGTTTCCTGGGCTGACAGGGCGACCACAGGAGGAAGGCATCTCCTGTTCCTGAGGCCCTTCCTGAGGGACATGCCATGTGGGGCATGGCAGACCCAGCACTTGGCTGAAAGTGTCTGTGTGCCTGCCATGGTCAGCCCTTTCAAAGGCTCAGCCTGGCAGCCTGCTCACATTTTGTTCCTGATTTCCTGGGTCTCAACATCCTTACCCTTCCACTGAAATATACAAAACACTGGGGAGCTTTTCTCCCCACCAGCTGACTTTTCAATTTTGCTCTTTTTGTCAGAGCTTCTCCCTGGAGCTCCCCAGCAAGGCTGCAGGAAACTCCCACACAATTTATTTAACTGGCTCCCCCCACACTGGCCTCAAAGGCACATGCTGGGCACTCACTCATGCAACAGCGTGCCCACGGCCTCGGGTGCCAAACTCAAGGGCTTCACAGCAGGCTCTGAGGCTTCACAGAATGCCTGATAACCCCTCCCTGCCACTGGGCTGCTCACAGCCTCACACTGTATATATGCATATGTACACACACACACATATACACACATATTTTATATATATGTATTTATTCTTTTGTGCATATGTTTGTATATTTTTACAGTCAGGGTATACAGAACTCTTGAAGTGATTCTAAAATACAGTGAGAACACTCTTTACCCCGAAATTGGTTTCTTGTCTTAACACTTTGCAGTTTAATTTAGGGTGCAAATTCATCCTGAATGACTCCGACATGATGGCAGGATGCACTCATCTGTTCACTTTTGAATATGAAAATCCTCAAGGGACATCAATCAAGCTTTCCTAGTGACTTCCCACATACATCCATCCATCTTCTGTATTTTTGTACATGCTCACAATGCAGAGAGTTTGAAAACAGAAAAGTTGCAAACCAAGAGCTATGCAATGGTGCATCAAATAAAAGTCTCTGGTTGTAATTAACAGCCTAAGAATTTACATGAACTTAAAGCCAATGTACATGGATGTGTGTGGAGGTTTTAAACACAGTGTGTGTAGAAAAAATTTGGGCTTTGCCAAAAGGAAAGAAAAAAAAAGCCATGTGATATTCCAGAGTTTTCATTGTGCAGTGTGAGTGGAGAAAAAAGTAGAATTTGGTCCAGATTTGGTGGAGGTGCTGATGTTCATTATCTAGAAAAATGACACATTACCTCTTTTTCTCTTTTTAATTCTAAGAGAAGTTCTTACCTGTACAATTGCCTGAGTCTCGTTCTATGAGTTCTCTGCCTTCCCTGCTTATCAGCTGGTTTCAAAGAGAGCCTGCTTTCCTGTCTTTCTGTAATTTAGCTCCCTATGTGAGGCTTGAGTAGCCCTGTCAAGAGTCAGCCTCCCCCCTGGCATAACTCTTGGGGTCACCGAAATACAAAAGCTTTCCCACCATCTCCAGATGCTCTCCCCTGGGAAGTATCATCCTACATATATGTGTATATATAGTATAGACATATAAAAGTTGGGAACTCTGGGAAGGCAACAGCCTCCATGACCTTGCAGGCACAGGGCACGTGATGTAAGTGGGAACTTCCCTTGAAATATCACCACAAGATTTGTCCCATGGTATTACATGCCATGATTATATACATTAAAGTGTTTAGAGTTCTAAATACACTCCAGATGCTTTTTCCTGCCCTTTCCTCCCACTCAGCTTGACTTTTGCCCAGCTGATTGATTCTCATAGTTTATGTTCAGGGACTCAGTGTTTTGCTTACTTGCCAGATTAGATGTTTTCGGCACACCAAAAGCTGCCCAGTAAGCCTGGGGAAATGCAGTATCATATGCTGAGAAGCTGCAGTGTATCAGAATGGGATGAGCAATCAGAGTGTGAGTGTTCAGCTGTACTCAGCACCAGACAAACTCTGGGTTTTGTGAAGTCAGCAGGAGTTTTCCCAACAATTCTAAAAGTACAGAATCAGGCCAGTGTTGGGAAGCGCTGACAAATGCAATCTATCAAACAACTGGGAATTTTTCCTTCTGCTGTGATTCTGACTTCTTTTCATATTTTTCTCTTTGTGTGTTTCCTAACACATGAAAATTGTAGGCTGCCTTTTGTCCCAAGTCACCTGCTGCATGTACCTCATAATTCTCCATTTCTTTGACTGTTTAGTGATAGGCAGACACTACAAACACCCAGAAATGCCCTCACCCTTCTTTACTATCTGCCTTTGTGCTGCAACTCACACCTCCCCTTCTCCCCAGAGGAGGAAGCAGTATGGTCTTGTTCGATTAGAGGAGAACTCACAAATTTTCTTTCTAGGCACCAATTCTGTGTGAAGCATGTAAATATGAAAGGAAAAAGCAAACACACATGGGAAATGACCCAGCCAGGAGCAGTAGTCAAGAACAGCCTTGGATGCAGAACAAACTGTGATCCCACGAGTCACAGAGTTTTGGTTTCCATCCCTGGCAGCTGTCAGTGTCGGTGAGATCCCAGGTGAGCTTGGGTAGCTCTCAGCCCCCCTTAGCCCTGGAAGTTAAAACCTCTGGGAAGTTTTTGGGATCTGCTTTACACACATAGAATAGAGGAAAAAAGCAATACGTCCAAATAGTCATGAGGGCATGCAGGGAAATGCTGATATAAGGAAGGAGGAGGGCTGACAGGCAGCTCCCTTTTCAGGGTGGTTGCACAAAATCTCCACAGCCTCCACTTTTGTTTGATTCATTCAAATTGTTCTTCCTGTATCTAGTTATTTACATATTAAGAGGAATAATATTACTCATATCTGTGATGATCATGATTACCCAACAGATGTACAAAGATAAAAGAGTATTTCTTCTGATGCTTCAAAGGAAGAACCACATATATATTCTTAGCATTAAACTTATCAGACTGTAGACAACACATACAGAGAAAGCATCATCTGTCATGGATGAGAGAACACGAGAGAGATGGATTTTCCTGCCTTGTCCTGCCTTGCCATGCCTGTCTTGGCCTTTCATCAGTCAGCAGAGACCACTCCTGTAAGCTCTGTGGCAACATCAGCTGCTGAAATTTGTTCTCTGTAGCTCTGTAAGAGGAGAGGTCTGTTTATTGCTTCACTGGGTCACTGGTGATATCAAAACTCAAGATCCCTTGAGGTCTGCTCAGGATCTCTTGGCTGGTACCCCATGTCAGCTCACCCCATCTCACCTACAGGGGTCACTTGTTCAGCTCCTCAGCAGAGAGCAGTCACATCCATTTATTCATATATTCCCTAGAATTGACATTGTAGTGAACTACATGCACTAATGCTGTTCTTACTTGGTTTTGTGATGTCTACTTTTTTTCCTTTTTCTAGTGTGAAAGAACAGATTTGATTGCTTGAGAACCAGATGAAGCAGCACAACGGCAGAGAACTTAGGCAGTTCACTGGCACAGGAGACCAAAGTAAATACAATGTGCATGCATAGGTCAAGGGGAATTCCAAAATCATCATGGGCCACATGCTTTTCCTTGCCATTTTATTGTCATTTTATTTGCTGCTGTTATTGCAGCAACATTGTTTTTCTACTCTCTCTGACTCAGTTCTTTGCTACTGCCCAGGCTTTGATATTCCCCAGCTTTGTCTTCTTTAGATAGAGAAAAATATGTTGCTAACTACTCCACTTATATTCTTTTAATGAATATTCTTAATATATTCTTTAGACATAACATTCCCAATGGCCTTTCACTCTTTCAGCTCACATTCATTTTTCTGGAACTTGTATCTCCTATGCACACACTAGTACAGATGATATCTCATTGCTGCCTAATGCAGTGGTATTAATACTTCTCCATTTCTGCCAAACAAACTAATGTTTAAGGATAGCATTTGCACTTTTCACAGCCTCATCAGACTGGCAACCTATCATAATCAAGATGATAACTAATACTCTTCTTCCTTTGTCCTTTTGCATAGCCTCTCTGGTTTATAGCAGAAAACCTTGTTATTTGTCTGGATGCCCATTATTCCTGCCTTTCAAGCTTTTGCATGTAATTTCATTTCAATTATGGGAATCTGCAAAATCATTAATTTTTCACTCATGATATTTAAAACCTTGCAGCTAAATGTCTTTAACACATTTCTATAGCACACTTTCACTTTGCATCAAATTTATTTGTGCAAGCATTAAATAAGATCAGCCCCAAGAAAAACCTTGAAAAACTCTGGTCATAACCTCTCTCCAGGCAACAGCTCTCTTCTCACTAGCCTGGTCTTCTGTTCATCTGCTCTCTTCTCTCTTACATTTCCTATACCAATGCTAATTTGTACTAATGGTTTCCAATTCAACAAAGTACCATAAGCTTTATAAAATCAATACATATATCTCCTTTGTCTAAAAAATCAATCCCATCAAAAAAAAGGTACCTCATATAATACACCTTTAATAAACACACGGGTCTTTTAGTTGTATTTTTCTTTCTTCTCCATATTTTTGATTTTTCTTGCCTTTAAAGTCTATTCTAAAGCCCTTATCTGTCATCGTGATCTTACTGAGATCCACCAGAGTTACTGAGACCAGAATAATGATCCACCATAAACTACATTCCCATTTTCTTAGAAAATACATCACGAATGGCCCCATTTGTTACTCTCTATTCCAGTAACACCATCTCTGAGATGTGAAAAAGTACTGAATATCTTTGCTACTGGCCCCGCACTCGTACATTCGTATTCTTTCTGGATGATGGGCTCTAGCCCAGGTGCTCTCGCCTGTTTGACCTGAACCCTGAATTTTGCTTCCCTTGAACTTGTTGTGACACTCACTTTAATTGATGGTGCTGCCTCTACCTGCTGGCTTTTTATCCACCTTCCCATTGAAGGTGCATTAAGAACAACCGCTGAGTTTGCGCACGGTGTCAACGGTGTCGTTGACTCGTGCTCATTGCCTCCCCCTCCAGCTCCACAGATACCATCAGAATGCCCCCAGTCAATTCCCTCTGTGGGAATTGGGTTCCTGGCCCTTCACTTTGCTTCCCTGGAGAGGTCACTAACGCTTGAAGGTGTTTTTCTATGCTTTGGATATCTTTATAATCTTGCACTGAGTCAGCCGTGTTTGTTGTTCTGATAGAAATCCCCCAGCCCACAGATAAAGAGCCAGATTTCTCCTCAGTGTCAGTCAGATTGCCCTAGGCTGATTCCTTAATGTGCCTCATCTCTTCTCAGATAAGCCATGTGTTTTCCCCATGTTTATACCTCTGTTCAGAAGCTCCCATACCTCTTTTCTCTGTGAGAGAAACTGACCTGCAAAGCCTGCCATCCTGATTCCAGCTGGGCACGGGCATCTCTGAACACCTTTAGTTAAGTGGCAAAGTGTTAGTGCCTGCACCCCACTGAGAGAAATGGAGATCTGACAATACAGGCAGTGGAGTGTCTTCAGATCCCTTTAACCACAGTGCTCAGGAGCTGCCTTTTTCAGGTCTCTAGTGACCTTTGAGATGCCCAGAGGGTCTCACATGCTCTCCAACTACCAGTCCAGCAGTGAACAATACTGAGCTATGGCAGATGTTGCACAGTTCAAAGGAAAAGAAGCTAGAGAAAAGAGTAAACAGGGAGTAAGTATCCAAATATTAGAATTTGCAAAATACTTTTCTGCTAACAAGTAAAATGAACTTTTAGATTTGTTCTTCAGATA
The DNA here is from genome assembly GCA_013398075.1 of Notiomystis cincta. NCBI lineage: Eukaryota > Metazoa > Chordata > Aves > Passeriformes > Notiomystidae > Notiomystis > Notiomystis cincta. The sequence goes on from VZRX01020122.1 coordinate 633,387, forward strand.
ATGTGGGTGTTTTTTTGTAGGCCCTGAAGTGACTATTCCTGTCAGTTAATAGATCCCTCAGGATCTTTCAGGATGTAGCAGGGAATATGGATGGTGTGTGATGCTTCCACAGAGTTGTGCTGCCATAGGTTTATGTGCTCCTTACTGAGAAGCAACTGTCCAGACCCCTGTGTGTTTTACCACTGGAATGCTGAGTCACACACACTTTATCTCCCACCCACACAGCTTAAGGGAATGAAAAAATAGGCCTCCTGAAATGTACCTCACCATGTTTCCGTGTCTTCCACATTTTAAAATTACTTTCTTTTTTTTTGTTGCTGCCTTTGTTTTGGCAATTTGATTTTGTCTTGGATTTCTACACAGGTCTGTGCATTGTTCCTTTTGGCCACATCAGAACAGTATCAAGGTTTGCAGAAGTTAAATTATGTACTACTGACCAAAAAGCTGTCAAGTTTTGACAAATATGTATTCTGGTCCAATGAGTGAGGATCTGCTCTACCAAAGCTCTTGTGTTAAGCTGTGATAGCACATCCTACTCCCTTCACAAGGAAAGCAGGGTCTCTCTCAGCCTGCTGGCAGGAGTGTTGATGTGTATTTGCATTGGCCATTCTCTTTTGGGGCTGGAGGCAGAAGAGCCAGTCAGGAGGGGTTTTGTGACTACAGAAGAAATAGTGGTGTGTTGAGAAAATAGTTAAGTCTATGGATCTATAGTGCCATACAGAGTGTTTTTGGGGGGTTTTGGCTTTAGAGCAGGCCTTGATCTGGCCAGAGGCCAGACCAGAGTGATTCCTCTGTACCTGAAAGCGATCTGTTCTGGACCACTGCCGTAAATGCAGAGGATTCAGTAACTGAAAATGCAAGGGGTTCTTCTCTCTACCAGCTGTGAAGACAGCCAAGTGCTAACTCTGCCCTCACAGCACTTAATATGTTGATTAAGGATTATTTTGGCATGAAGACAGATCTGAGGAAATACAGTAGGCCTATCTGGTTGCAAAACAGGGATAGTGTTACAGTGTTCTTGCATTTTAACCAGAAAATGGTGAGATTTCCTTTCAGATAACATGCACCTTTTCACTTCAGAGATAACTATGTGTTAAAGTTAGTGATGAAGAAAAGCAGGAAAGACTATCAAGGTAACCTTTTGTAGGTAGATGTCATACTTTAGACCAGTGTATACTTAATAGGTAATACTTAATTCTACCTGCCAGCCTTGCCTTACCCATATTCTCAGACAATTGCTGCTACAAGAACATCACTAATATAGTAATACATTTGTCTACACAGTTTTTTAGGATTTCTTTTCTGTTTATTTTCTAGATGGGGAAAAAAAAGGTTTTTCTCCAGCTTTGGTTTGGATGAAATTTGCCATTGAGATCCCATACAATAATTCTGATTTCTTTTTTTTTCCTTTTTATGTGACTAAAACTGACTAAATCTTCTTAATAGCGTTTTGGTATCTTTTCAAGTTGGAAACCATTCTATTTCTGATTAATTCATGCTGCCACACGAGTCCTAGAGCTATGCAGATAAGCTGAATGTACCACACTACAAGATCTGTGTTGTAAACCTAAGGGTATTCATGGGCTTTTCAAGTGAATGCACATTCATACGTGAAGTAGGCAACACACAGTGAATGAGCTACATTATGTGAATGTGCTCAAACAGCTGAAAAATGAACTATGTCATGGATTTCAGCTTCATGGAGTGAGCAGCTGAATTTGTCGGTGACACTGAAAGATTGTTCTTCTGTGTGACTCAGATTCATTCACTGGCCTGACAATTCCCCCTTCTTTGTGAATCCTTCGCACCTGTAGATGCACAACACTAACAAAGGTCTAATTCTGGCAGTTAGCAAAATCCCAACTGTTAGCACGTTGAAATAAGAGCAGCAATTTTTCTGATGTCGATGCTCATTGCAACACTCATTATATGCTGAAGAATAGCATTAAACTGATGCATTCTTTGAAAGCTCAGTTTCAAGATCTTATGTCAGAAAAAAATATCCATGCTGAGTTTAAAAGATTATCAAGAAAATTATAGAAAATATACAATTCCTAGACTGTAACAGTGCCCACTTGAAGCCAAATAGAATGGCAACTCTCTTCCCTCTTAGAGCACTTAGTACTAAATTCTTTGCAGGATAAATAACACCAAGCCACTAAATAAATACTATAGATTTCTCAGGAAATCTAAGATGACTTTCCAATGTCAAACCACAGGAAATCCCTACGGACTTTAACCATAGATTTTCTAATCAATATACCCCCAAATAAATATTAAAACCAAAACCACAAATGTCATTCTGCTTGCTGCTTGAGATATACACAGAGCTGTCAGAATATTAAAGCTGTCTGTACCCAGGTTGTTTATAAAGACAATAGTGGCTGTAACAGAGCTAGAAATAAGGAAAAAAAAGAATCTACATGAGGCTTGCTTTTGGCTAACCAATTTCTGATGTGATCCCCAGTTTAACTGTAAATCAGGGTTTCAAAAGAGAAAGGGAGATAAATCATTCCATGTGCAAGAAAAACTTGCCCAAGTTTTTATTGCAGTAGAAATGCCAACACCTAATTTTTAGCAATAATTTTATGAAAATGCCACTGAGAAACCATAAATCTTCAAACACTCCTGCACACCACAGAAATATGCAAGAATCTCTTTAAAGCACCTAGATGTGAACTACAGGGCCAAAATACAAATTCAGATGAGATGCTGAAGCATATTGGTGGTTGTATGATGATAAATGACGTGCTCAAGGTTCTTGCTTGGGATTGTAGTTCAAACACAGGAAAAAATAGAGAAGTGCTTGATTCAGGGTACAGCAGTCACCTCAGGTAACAGCAGCCTAGCCTGGAAGCCAGGCCGTTGAATTCCTCTCTGTGTGATCAGTGACGCAGCCCAAGACCAAAAATGTCAAATGCAATAACACATGATTCAGAAAAGCTTCAGGAAGGGCCCAGACACAAAGAGCAGAGGAGATGGAAGAGGCCATGCAAGGACAAAAGAGGAGGCAAGGGAGGTTTTTTCTGACTGCTGCCTATTCAGGCAAATCTAATTTTAAGGGCTGTGAGTTTCTTGAAGTATTATGGAATTTTTTTTTTTTTTACATCGTTTTCCTTTAAGCACACAAAGTCAGAGAGAAAGAGTGTTGGCTAAATCAAGTGTGTAGAGCGGATTGTGCTCTGGATGCCTGTTTAGATACATCATTACAGGATATTTGATTGCAGCAGTGGTGGCAATGTACGTACCTACAGAGCTCCTTCCTTCAAGAGAAGTGGTTTTGGAGGGACCAACATTTAAAATGCCTGTGCCAGCTGGCCAGTGCACCATCCCAGATGAGCTGGACACATCTAAAGGGGCACTTCTGTCTGGGAATAGCCTTCTCTGCACAAAACTGACTCCCATTCCTTGGGCTGTGTTGTTGCACTATGGGCTGAGAAACACATCTGTGAAATGCCTCTTCTCCACTTCCAGAATGCACCCCAAGGCAAATACTTCAAACTGCTACGTTTTAGTTTAAAATAGTCATTTTCAGGAGTACAAAGGCATAGAAATCATTGTGACAGCTTTAAAGCTTTCTGAAGGACAAGGTTTGCTGCCATTTTTCTCTTTCCTCCCCTAAGTGCTAGCTACCAAGTGGAACCCTTTTATTTTGCAGAGGTGTATCTGGACTGTATTGGAAGAGACTTTGAACTAAAATTAGTAGGAATAAAAGCAAGGCCAGCCCAGTAGTGTCATTTGCTTAATATAAATTGAGTCTTTTCATATCTAAATATCTGTGACTATGGCACTTTGCAATGTCATAAAGGAAAGACAAAAGTGCTCCACATACTTAAAAAGTTTGCTCTCCTAAAAATCACAACAGTGCCTACTCAGTATGGGACAATGGGTAATGAAGATGGTAAGGGAGGGTAAGGTATGAAGGATTAGTGCTGGAAGCATAATAAGAGACCTCATTAACACAAATTTAAACATAAGTTTTATGATTCTTAAAAGCAGACTCCGAAAGGTGGACACACACAGAGGCAGAGTGAAAAGGTTTTGGAAAATGGAGAATTTCCTGGTAGCAGATGGGAAGGCATGAGCCCAGGAGATGTTCAGCCTTCTGCTCTCCATCTATCTGAGACAGAACATGAGAATAACCTCACTCAGTAGGACCTTTGCTAAGCTGCTGCTTAAATGCTCTGTTACACTGCTCCTGGGCACCAGGCCACCTCTTCCCAGCTGTAGCTCATGGAAGTCAGAGCTGTTAAAAACAAAGATGAAAAGGGTTGCTGAGTCCTGGGAGAGCACGGGGTGACAGCAGACCTCATAGGAGAAGCTCATGGTTTCAAGGGCAGGCACAGCTCAGGGACATGGTCAGACCATGTTGCCTCATGAGGGATGCCAGTGAACATAATGAAAAAAAGGACACAATCAGGTGTCCAGGAACATGGTGAAACTCACAGGAAGACGAAAATGAGAACTGACTTCCTTGTACAAAGAATTGCTCAGAAGCCTTTCTTGCAATTTAAATAGGAAAGGCTTCTTGTCCTTTTTTTTTTTTCAGTGTTAAATGAGAGGGAAAGAAGTGCACAGCAAACAAGGAGGAAGGAAAAGGGAGAACACTCACTCTCATTAGAATAGAAAAAGAAGAGCAAGAACGACAAGACCATGAAGAAGCAACAAACCCAGCAGTCTAAGCCAAAGATACTGTAATCTCCACTGTGCCCTGAACTAGGGGCTCCATAGTTTGAATCCTTGTGAAATCAAGCCTGGTTGGCCCTGGAGTAGAAGGGGAACAAGGCATCTAAAACCTGATCATGCCACTAGACTGCCTAGCAGATCAGAGGAGCTGCTGTAGCTCCTCTGAGCCTCTGCTCCTTCACTCTGCTTCTCCTGCCCTTTTGGCCTGAAAAGTTTTGAGTCAGGTTCCCCTGGATTCTGTGTTTGAGCAGAGTGTGGGACACGACAGGCACCTGCATTTCAGTCCCACCTCCTCCTTCCCTCTGGGTGCTGCTGCACTGATGTGTGATGAGATGGGCACGGGCATAGAAGCAGACCTGTAAAATTGTGAGGAAAAAACTATGGTAGCCCAACTCATTTAAATGCCAGGAGTCTTTAGGTACATTATATATTCAACTTATTTTTGGGCTTGTGGTCAGGAGCCAATTTTGCTCCAATGAAAATAAAGGAAAATGTTGAAGTTCAGAGGCTATGCAAATGGAGATTAATACACACTTTCAAAAGGGTTATTTAACATTTTTACTGCTTTAAAACTATAATGCTTTTTGATTTTGAACATTTTCAGGATTATTAACTTTGCTCAGATTTAATACAAGAAACTATATATGTGAAATGGAAAGACAAGCATGCAGAAATTATTGCAGGAAGTGAATTGCAGAGTAAGGACTGTATATGGATGCTCAAAGACTCCATACATTTAAAGACAATCATTTTGGGGATAATGACGACTGAGTCATCATCACATACTGCACATCTTTATGTGTCAAAATAAGAGTAATAAATGTAGTCATAAGGCAAATCTGTGTGACTGAGTAATGAAGGCTGAAAAAGACCTAATGGCTGGAATAATTATGGCTGGGAGGGTTGCTTGCTATGATAATATGTGGTTTGCCCAATGAGGAACGGGCACAAAAGAAGATTCAAGATATTGCACTGTAAGTTATAGGGAAAGTCTAAGGGAAGGTGGCCAAAGTCGGCGTGCAGGCAGACTTCAAACAGCTTGTGGTGCACAGCCAGTGCACCACAGAGAGGCACGTTGGAGCCAGCAGGGTGGCAGGGAGTCCTTCTCCCCAGAGGGTGTGCATCTGTGGCCCCTGCAGAGCATGGCCAGCACACTTGATCTATGGAGAGGGGCAGGGAATGGGCCTTGGCACGCCACGCTTGAGGAGGTGATGATGACTGGTGGGACAAAAGCAAGTTGTCTTGTTCATGGAAAAGAGGGAAGTGATCCCAGAGCACAGCTTTTGGTGGCTCTGCACTGGGAGAAGTTTTAATGCAAACAACAATTTTCCAGCTCCAGAATGCAAATGGGTTTGGAAAGTCAGTACCTCGTTTGCAGGTATTTCAGTGAGGGTTTTGCTGTTAACTTCAGGAGATTGAACATTTCTTCTACAGATGTCTCTGAACAAAAATGGTACAACACTGAGCAATGGCTTAGCTTGAATAACCTAATATACCAATTGTGAAATAAATTATCTGCCTTAAACTCTTGAGTTAACCGAAGCAATGAACCGTGATCTGACTTCATTGGTAATTTTCCCTATGTAGATAAATAATTTCTCTTTAGATTTCAGTGAAGTCTTTATTTTGGACCCATGATAAGAGTGTCATGATGATTCAATGATTTTTCTCAGTGGGATATATTAATAACTGATATATTAGTTATTTCTGAAAGTACTATAATTTAATCAACATGAAATGCCGAAGAATTTCTCAATAATAGATTAGCACTATCTATTAGTTATTACTTACTGTCAAAACTAACTAGTGAAGAATATTAATGTTTGGGAGAAACCCGTTTTGTCCATAATTAATATACACAAGTTTTACCCACCGTGCAAGTCAAATATGACATTAGAGATAATTTTGAGCCTTTCTGGACCATTCACAGGTCACAAATCACGGAGTAGGTCACTATCTGCATCGAGTTCCCCTCATTTCTCAAACAGAGACTAGGTTCACAGCTGGGGGCTGTGGCAGAGAGCTGCCATGGGGCATCTCCCTCGTTCTATGCCCTGTCCTTCATCTGTCTGAGCCATGAATGGATAATCACATGTGAGAGCCTGGGTTTGTGTGTGCTTACACCCAACACCCCTTGGTTGCTGTGTTTACCTCAATGGGGCTGCTAATGAAAATGAAGGTTTGCTGAGCTATCTGCAGGGCTGGGTGCCCAAGGGACAGAATTTTTAATGGGACATAAATCCAATCAAGATTTTCATACCATGTAAGGAAGCTGTGCATTTTGTGGAAAACAGGAGCCTCCCTGAAAGCTACTGTTATGCAAATATCAACACACTCGGGGCATACATTAAAGCAGCCCTCGAATTGCAGCCTTTTGGCTTGACACAGGAAATGAGACCAAAACAGGAGGGAATAGTACTGGTCAATTTGCAAGATAAAGATTAATAAAAAGAACTTATTGCATGATTTCCATGGAAATTTTATGGTTAATCCACTCCAAGTTTTTTAAAAAGACCTCTTTTTAACTTTCTGTACCAGAACTATGATTCATTCACACACAAAGGTTATATGCAAGGCACAATTTCTTAGTTCATTCAGGCTTTCCTGTTCAAAGGAGAGAGGCTTTTGTGAGATCCGCTGTTGTTCAGAGAGGGAATTAGTTTTATTAGCAGTGTGTCATTCACAGCGTGCCTTACACATATACCAGCTTCCTCATTTCTTTTTTTTTTTTTTTAGTTTATTAGCACTGGCATGGTTTGGGATTCTCAGTATGAATAAAAGCCATTTTATACTTCCCATATTCTCACCCCGGGGTGGTATTTCCTTCTGACCAAGGACACAGGACTCTTACAAAAGAAAGGGAGCACAAAAAATCCCTCAACAATGCTGTTCTTCCAGGATGTCGATGTAACCAAATGATTTAACCACAAAAAATCTTCCTGCCTCATCCTTTCCTGTACCTTTATGTGTTGTTTTTTGCACTGAACCAGCTCAGGAGCTTTTCCAAGACCTTTTGTTCTCTGTGCTGAAAGCCGCATGGATGGCGCTAGCATTAATTCCCGCATTGGGCAGAACATCGAGGCCGTTCGCTACAAAGTGAGCCTTTATTATTCACAAATCCTGGTAGGATCACATGAAGCGTGGGATGTGTCCCTGGTCCCTGGCAAGCAGACACGAGCAGCTACAGCCAGCCTGCCCTGCTCTAGCTCCCAGACAGCTGGAGTGGGAGGACAAGAGGCCTGTGTCCCCTCGCTAAGGATGCTGCTGTCATGTAACCGGTGCCCAAAATAGGCTGTAAGCACAATTTAGGTGTCTCAGTTCAAGTAAACAAGTGAGCCAGCCCTTCTTGCACCAGGGCATGATTATATCAGCTCTCACATATAGGTGACAGAGCTCTGTACTGCATCAAATACTTATCGAGCATGTGTAATAATTTGGGGTTTATTCTCATAAATTAGAAGTCCAGGGGGAACTGCTAGTGACCGTCTCTCTAACTGTCTGCATATGGCAGATGATAAGCTTTCTTCAAATTAATTGGAGCAATAGCATCTGTTCCAGAAGATATTCAATTCATTTAAAAATTTGCAGTACCGTAGAAACCAACAAGCTAAGCAGAATCAGAGAACTCACATGGTTAATGATTTGTGCCATGTTTCTCATCTGAAGTTTACTGTTTTCAACACCTGGGCACTGCCTGCTGTCACACTTTTCTTTGCAGAATAAAGAACCTTCAAACTTCTGTTCCTTACATTAGTAGCTGTAGACTACGATCATATTTCTTCTGCTTAAGTAAAACCGATGGAGTTCCTGGATTATTTAATTATTTAGCATATTTTTCCTATCACATTACTTGTCTTTTGACTTTTTTCCTGAACACTCCTCATATTATCAATGTCCTGCTTGACCAGGGTACAGGTAATGGATAGTCCACTGTGGCAATAATCATATTTGATGCAGGGATGATGAATGCATCCTCCTCCTCCTCCTTTTTCTGCTCCTCCTCCTCCTGGAGCCTGTCCTGGTTCTACAGCCTCTGATCAAGGTTTGTTCAGATCTGCTGGTGCAGCATGGGCTATTGAATAGCAGTGGGCATATTTTATGATGCTCTGGTCTTTTCCAGGATATCTCAATATACTTGCAAGATAGAGTTCTGTAAATGCAACCTATGTTCTGCAGTTACAGGTTTTCAATTTCATATCTGGCTGTGTTAAAATGCCCTTGGGTTTCTTCTATTCAAAGTAGTGCACGATTTTTTTGCCACCTTGAAATTTCTCAGTTGTGATTTATTTTTTTGTTTCTCTCCCCAAATCACTGATTAAAATATTCACTAGAAGAAAAAGAGTCAGTAATTGATCTTTGTGGGACCTCCTTAGAAAGAAATCCACTTCTGAATAATTCCCCATTTACTCGTGCCTTTAGGGAACCGTCAAACAGCTTTTAATCCATACTGCTAAGAGAATAGCATTAATTTTGACATTATTCATGTCCCAGTGTAAAGGAGCACATTCCAGGACTGCCATATTTGACCAGAACAACGTTGAACCTGCAGCTGTATTTGAGTTTTCATGGGATTCAAATAGCAGACAGCTGGCTGACCATCTCAGGCTGTTCCAGCTTAATATTTCCATGGTTCTTTGAAAAGGAAAGACCTCTGCAGTGATGTGTTGCCAATGTTTTAAGTCAGAGGTCCCATAAAATGTTCCCAGCTCGGTGTTATAAATCTAAATTAGCCTTTGCAAAAAAAAAAAAAAAAAAAAAAGGAAAAAAAAAAAAA
>VZRX01020122.1:642876-674997 GCA_013398075.1 Notiomystis cincta
TAAAAATTACCCTTTAAAAAAAAAAAAAAAAAAAAAAAGGAAAAAAAAAAGAAAGAAAGGGCTGTGGAATCTATTATTATATCTTAACTCTTTATGTGCTTTCCTGTGACACAAGACAAAGAAGAATGAGAAAAAAATGCCTTAGTTAGATGTAATGCAAACAGCTATAGACTGCTCCTGGTCAATATGCTGGGGGTATTTGCAGAGCCCAGTTTGTGCACTGGTATATGGGCTTCTGGGGAGAAGAGATGCCAAATGTTTTCTGCAGAGAGGCTTTGCTTTCAGTCTGCCAGATTCTTTGCATGCCCTGAGCCATTCCAGCTACAAATTCTCTGCTCTTTGTAAGCAACCAGAATGCACTCCAGAATCCATCCTTTTCTGGATGGCAGAGAACTATTACAGGGAATAATTATATGCTATATACTTCCCAAAGCCTCCCTTGGGTTTGAGGTAATGCATGAACAGCTCAGAGTGCCACCTCCTTCTATGAAAATGGGCAGTAAGGGAGGGGCAAGGGGAGAAATTTCTAGGCAGGACTCTGGCCAGGGCAGCAGATGATGCCCTGGGAACCCCCCAGGTCTTCCTTTCTCAGCACAGTGAGAAAGCAGCTCTACAGTGGTTGTTTTAGTGCTCTCACTCGAGATCCTTCACTGCATCACTGGGTTAGCCACAACCACAGCCAGGGACAAGGGGAAAGATGCTTGGCATAAAAAAATCCCTCTGATTCTCACACTTTTCAGTCCATAGATATTGTGACTGGGTCTCTGTCTGCTAAAATGAGCAATTTTTTTCTGGTGGGAGGTGATACAAACAGGTGGAAGTGGCAGGTAGGTCTGCAAAACCCAGCCTGAGGGTCCTGCATTTAACAGAGTGACTCCAAACTGAGTGGAGGATGTCTCTCTTAGGCTGATAGTCTTGCTATCATTTATGAGAATAATTCATACCTTGAAGCATAATAATCCATGAATGCTTACATACCAGAAAAGCCCCAGATTTTCACTGAGAAGGGAGGATACAGAGGCACTGTAAACTTCTTAAAAACAAGCAAACAAAACACAGGCAAACCCCAGAGCATGTAAAATTCAGCACCTAGACTTAGTTGGTTGAAAGATGAGCAGGCCTTTCCTTTCTCACCCAAATCACGCTTAAGATCATTTATCTTAATTCTATAATTGTAAGACCAGCAGCCACTAACCTTGGCACATCAGAACAATTACATAAGAGGCAAACTCATCTCCTACAAATCTGGGGGAAGCAATGACAAAAGTTTCCTATCAAATGTCCATCTTCCAGGAAAGGCAGAGAAATCAAATCCATGAACCAGAATAGCTAAACATGCCTTGTTTATCTTGGTCTTTCTAAGAAAATAATTTATTTCTCCTGTAAGAACGCAGACTGGTGGAACAGATTACTATAAAATTACAAAACAATAACAAAAAAATAACCCCAAAACTATTAAAAATTGCCTACTGCTCACTGATAATGGACAGAATTCCTCTCAGGAGGGAGAAACGTGGCGCATCAGCCACTCGTACGAGGTTTCTCTGCCGCTGCTGTCCCACGCACTAGACACACGCGTGTCAGCTGTGCTTGCGTCACTGTTAAAAGCCTTAATGGCTGACTCACTTTTCCATGGCATGTGGCGAATGTAGGCTGGACTTCTGCGGGCTCTCGGAGCCAGGGAACAGGAGGAGGCTGCGGGGAAAGGATGTCTGCAGGGAGGCAGGCACCGAGCAAAGGGCAAGGCTCGCCCCACCAAGCTCTGTCTCTTGTTTCCCTGTCTTGTTTTGGCTGCTCTGCACGACTTGCTTGTAGCCAAGCATTCACCTCACAAACTGATCAGCTGATGGGAAACCATGCTGACTCCAGCTAAATGCCATGTCTTCTCCAAGGGAAGTTACTATCTCCCCCTCATGCTTCTGTTGGCAAAGGAGGTGGCACAAGCACATCTTCAGGGACTTCAGGAGAGCTCTGCGGTTGCCTGGCTCCAGCTGCTTGCACCAGCCCAGTTCCTAAGCCAAGGAAGAGGCAGGAGCATGCACAGAAGAGGTGCTCACATCTGCTCAGTGCCATCATTCTCTAATATCTTCTCACATAGAAAAGTAGCTTGATTGTTTTGGGGAGTGCAGCATCAGCCATCACAGTGTCCCAAGAGGAGTAGTGCCCTGTTTTTTGTCCCAGGCTTCCTTAGTATCATTCTCATTTTTGGAGTTGATAAGTGATAAGACAATTATTCTTTTTACTCAGATGATTGGACAAGTGGGGCCAGAGTAAACATGTCCCAAAGTCAACCTCTGATTTTTACAAAATGGGGTACTTGGATGGACAGGCAGCCATAGCAGCGATGTTTAACAGTGGCTGTAGCTGCCTGTCCATCCAAATCAGATGGATCAAATGTCTTCATTTACATGGCTTTGAAATAACAAGAGTTGGTTGCAAAAGGTACCATCTTTCTGACTCCTCCATGCATTTGTTGCACATCTGCTGTGGCACTGTGGCATGGTTATCTTGCTCTGGTGGCCAGAGGGCAAGGTTTTCCCAAACCTCTTCTGTGTGACTTGTGTCCTCCATGGGACTGGCATCCCCTGTGGGATTGACATCCTCCATGCTGCCATCTGGGCAGAGGCTGGGCACAGCTTCTTCTCATCTTTTGGTTAACACATCTCAGCCCATGTTGCAAGAAGCTCACATTCAGAAAGAGGAGACACACATCCCTGCTTGATTTCTGGCTTCTCTCCTGCAGCAGCAAGAGTACCAATTAATATTACCAACGATGCCAGTTAATTAGTGGTGGTAGGCTCAAGGACATTGACACCTTTTCCTTGTATGTCCTCTCGAGAACAGATTAATCCCAGGCGGGTCAACCAACTGTGCGGCAGATGGCTGCAGCCCCTCCTGCTGCTCACCTTGGCTGGGACTGGTCTGGATGCTCAGCACTGCCCACCTTGGTGCTCAACATAACCTTCCCAGGCTATCGTTCAGACACACAGAATTTGGGGCGAGATGTTAATTTATCAGCTTATTTTTGGAGATGTAGCAACCATGGACACTCACGCCACAGCTACGTTTTGTCAAAAACCAATCTGCCAAGGAGTGAATTCTTTCAAGTGAAATTTCTGTACAGTTGAATAGATCAATTCAAAGTCATTACATGCTAGTGCTGTTGCAATAACCTGTGCACCATTCTGCTTTCTGATACTCAAATATTATTTCAAATAAAGCTTATCTAAGACCTCATTCATCTGTATTGATTCCACAATAAAGGCACTAAAGGCGGTCTGGGAACACCTAGGATCAGCTCCAGGCTTTACAATGGACTTTGCCATGTCACTGTCCTTGCACATTCACGTTACCTCTGGACTTACTTGTCTTCTCCTCAAAGTTAGTTGTGTTGGCTCCTCCTAAGATGCCAGAGAGGGCGATGACCTCATCTTGCTCAGGTGACCAGACATGAGAAGACAAATTGCCCTGTGATGACCCTGTAAGAAGACCTTTTAGCTGGTATTTTTCTTCTGCCCAGAGATTTGTTCCCTTTGCTTTTTAAACTGTACATTCTTGGCAGTGATATATGGGACCCTATGGCAGTAGAACTCTGCACCTCTAGAGCTACTCTGTGCATCTTTGTGACAGAAGCAAGGATCAAGCTCGGTTTCAAAGTGTGCTATACAACTGCTGGTGAAACATTAAGTCTGAAATGATCTTAACTACAACTTTTTTTCCATAAGAAAGCCACAGAGCTGGTTACAGAGTAAAACACATTTCCTTTATTGTCAACAGTGAAGAGCCAGGCTGCCCCCATGGAGGGGTCAGTGGGCTCAGGGGCAGCTGGCCAGAGACTGGCACTACTTGCATCTTCCTGCCTTATCGTCCCCAAACACGGCTGTTTGAAGAACAGTGATCTCATCCTTCCACTGCTTTGAAACTTCCAGAGTCTAACGAGCTTTAACTGCTGCAACTCTACTTCTCAGAGCAAGAAACCATGAAACTTCTTTTATATGTGTCTCCAAAAGCAAGGGTTTATTATAATGCAGAACTTTTATATTTTTGTAGTATCTCTCCACCCATCTTTTTCCCACAGATGAGGGTTGCATTTCTGTGGGTTTTGTTTCTACATTTTGCTTGAAAAGAGGCTTGAATGCTGGGACACAGATGGGTGCTGTGGGGGCACAACACTTTCCAGCTGGGAATGGCACATAGATCTCACCAGGGTGGTGGGTTTCATGCCTTTAAAAACCCAAAAGAAGGAGAAACCCAGCTAATGATATGCTAGAAGCACAGGCTTAAAATCAGGTACCAGTTATGACTTGCTTGTTAATTCATGTTCTCAGAAGGAAAGTCCTTTTATCTGGATAAGCTATACTTAACTGCTCCACTTCATAGAACTGGGAATAGAGAAGCTCTCCCAGTTGGGGATGTGCTGATGTGGGCTCACCAACTTTCATGTGCTTCTCATTTGGCTGGTCTGTGCCACCTGCTCCAGGTGAGGGCCAAGAGTAATGTGAGCATCTGACAAGCTACTTCCCACATGGAGAGGCTGCATCTCTTTCAGCAGGATTGCCCCTTCAAAGGTGCAAACTGCTCAGAGCAGTGAAGTCAAAATGAAATAGGCATTGTAGAAACTTTGCTTTCCTTTGCCTTTGGTCTTCAGTGTGCCTAGATTTTCCAGGTTTTAATGACTTCTTGAAAAAGTGGTACAGCCCTCAGAGGTGAAAGTCAGCAGTGCCAATCATCACCCCTGACAGGAAGAGTGGCAGAAAACCAGTCCCTCACTTACTGTGGTCTTACCACAGTCATCTGGACATCATACCCCGTGTGGGTGAAGCATCCCCAGGCTCTTGTGGCCTGCAGCCAGGGAAACAGGGAGTTTGGCTTCCTCAACATGTCTCAGTCCTGATGAAGCCACGGTTTGAGAAGCAAACCGAGCGAGCACCAGAAGAGACAGAACTCAAGGACATGCGTAAGAAGACCTCTGTTGTCTGCAATGATTAACCAACCATACAAGATGTTTCTGTGGCGATAACATTACACAAAATTAGAAGCAGGAGCTTGAGACAGGTTTAGAATTAAGAGGAAGAAACTGTAATTATCCAAACAGAGCTGCTCTGCACCTGTGAGGGAGCTGTGAGAAGTTTGCTGCTTCCGCTCTTCACTCACCTTGGAGTGTGGTGAAAGTGGGAATTACATACTGGGAACTAACAAAAAGTATTTTTAAGAATGCCTGTCTAAGTCTGTATCTAACCATTCTCTCTGTCCCAAGGCTTCCTAATTACCAATTTTTTTTTTCTATGGCTGGAAAGCTGATACAGACAAACTACTGCTGAGTGGATAAGAGCAGATGTGTTTGCCTCTGAGCTATTGGCAGCCAAATTATGACTTGACCCAAAGTTCCTTAAAAGACCATGCCAAGTTTTTCTCTTACTTGCATATGGATGCAAACTATTTGGTTGCAGAAAAATTTAATCAATGAAGGCAGCAGCAGCACAAAATGTGCCATGTGAGATCAGCTTCAATTGCTGTCAGGAAGAAGAGGCTGTGAGAATCACTGCTTTTACAATATTGTGATTACACCAAATGCAACATTTAATTTTGGATCTACCCCAAATCAAACTATTTCTGAATTCTGGACAAATATAAAGGATTTCCTGAATCAATTTAAATATATTCAACCCCCAAATGTTTTTTAAATGCTTTCTTTTCATCTGGGCAATGGGTTGGGCTTGCGCACACTGGGAATGGGGCGATGGAATGTTCCATTCAACAGTGTGGTGGAAATAGGAGGAGGATGCAGATAGACCAAGGTTCTGACATGGGGCAAAAGATAAATGAAAGAAGGAAATCTAAGTCATCTCACACCTCAGAAGCATGTCCTGAATGCTGGAAGTTCTTCCCTATCCTGCATGGTTTTCTGGTTGCACAAATTTTCTCAAGTTTTCTCTCAAGCAGTGAGTATTCCTCAGAATTCACACATAATTAAGTCTGGCTGAAACAGAATTTTTCCCTGCCAAGATCTTTTTCCAGGCAAGACATAATTCAGTATCAATACCAGGTATGGAGCAGAAGTCTGCCTGACTGTGCCATGCAGAGGTAATAGAGCCTGCAAAATGACCCCAGAGGGATGGGATTCATGCCTTCCCCCAGCCTTTGGACATGATTAGCCATTGTTAGTCCTATAGTGTATTCATCTCAGAGCTGCTGAACCTCTTTGTAACAAAGACAAATGTATATTGTATTTCTCCAGCTAAAAAGAGATGAAGCTGGCAATTTATAATGTTGAATTGCGGGTTCAACCGAGTTTGATGGTTTGTAGAGCTTAATCCTCTTTATTTAAAGTTTTATTCAGTGTGGCTGCTTCATTCTGAGTAAATTTTTCGATTGACCCTCAGAAGATGGGGAATCATTTACAGCCTTTGACAGATTTGATCTCTTATCACTTTTAACTGGGGATTTAGAGATGTAATTATTTTAATGCTTTTTTAATTTGAAAATTAAACTTGCATTTATTTTATGAATAAAAGGACTAATGAGTTCCTCAGAGGGAAAGCCTTGCAATGAAATAACAGAAATGTACAGTAAGAACACAGCCTTAGAGATGGTTTGGGAAGAACTGTCTTTGAGCCAACTCTAAGATCAAGATTGTTGCCATGTTCATTTTTGGAAGCCTCCTCCATTGATTTTTCATTTGTGTATTCATTAGACTGAAAGCCCACAAAGTGCAGTTGATAATTACCATCAATGGTCTGGTTTTGAATTCTTTTCAGATGAAGTTGATAATTCAGCTAAGTATCTGAATGGCTGAGGCTGCTTAATACCAGCCTGCTACATTGCCTTTCATTTCTTCTCTTGAAGGCCTTTGTGAAGCGAAGCAAGGGCACACACACAGATTATGCTCAGCTTTCCTTGGTGCTGAGATGCCAGTTTCCCTGTTGTTGTCTATTGTAGTTTTGCTGCGAGGCACTTGGGCACAACAGCCTTGTTTTAACAGAAATTAGCAGCCTTTTATTTTACAACAATGCAGATTGAAAGTAGTTGTGTCAAGCAGCAGATTAAAATGGTGATTTAGGCAAAATTTTGACCATTCACTCTTCAAGAACATGGATGCAGCGAGTACTGCTCTACTGTGAGCTTTCCCATTCTGTAAAAGATGTAGGAAAATGTAGGGTGACAAGAGACCCTCCACTGCACAAAGGTAGAAGTTGATAAAAATTTATTTTAATACCACAGCTTGCAGGTTTTTGATGGCTGTTCAAGGCCAGTAGTAGCTTGTGCTAACAGTTACTTTTTTTTTTTTACGGTAAAGATAGGGACATCAAAATGTGTAACAAAGGGTTCCATGAGAAAAATCACATGAACACAACCCAGTCTTCTGTCAGACCCCAAGACAAGACTCCACAAATAAGGACTGGGAATGAAAGAGTTTGAACACCCTAAATGCTTCAGATGCAGCTTCCAGACTATAACTAGGCTGTCATCTTCCCCCCTCGAGTGGCTGCTTTGTGGGGGTGGAAGAAATAGTTGCTGAACATGCAGAGCACCAAAGGATGCTCCTGGCTGAGACTTCTGATAAGCCTGCTGCTGGTGTGTTCTCCCATGTAATTACCCATATTTGGTATTTTTTAAATGACTAGTTGAAAGTTTCCTAAAATTTAAATAAAATTGGCTTGCTAATGAAAATCAGAAATGTGCAAGAACTGTGGCCTTGATAAAATTTTCCATTTTTAAATATTTCTGGTACAGTATATTTATGCTTTTTTCCAAGGAGTGTCTAGGAAAGGGTGCTACAAAACTGCCAGGCGTCAGCAAACAGATAACTCAACATTTTGATATTTGTGGCTTATTTAGCTCACAACAACCAGACATAATGAAAGACCTCAAACTTCAGACTACTCATTTCGTGGATTAGTAGAGAAAGGGGACAGCTCTCAGTCCTCCAGTAATGTGCTAATATTTAGTGAAAACCTTTCCTTCGCATTATTTTATCACAGTTTAAATCTGCGTGATTTTTTTCTCCTCAAAACAATGTGATAATTTAGGTAGGTTTCTGTCCTGGCAGCCACAACACAGAAGATATGGTGAAATCCACAGAACCTCTTTTGTGTGAGAGCTGTCGTGCCTGAACACGCCGATGGTTATTTTTAATGCCTCAGCTCCGAGACAGCTCCCGCCGAAAGACAACTCCTGCAGCAGCCTCAGCACCCACACTCCCTGCCCTGGCTCCAGGTGCAGGGGGTGGTGCCGGTGGAGCTGAGGGTGCTGTGGCAGCCGGGCTCAGTCACCTGCAGATCCCTGTGGCTCCTCCCCGCGCTGTGCCAGCCCCGGTGCTGCTGCCGCAGGAATGGCTGGAGTAGGGGGTGAATGGAGTTTGGGATGGTTTGCTCGAGATTACCCTGGGGTCTGTCACATCAGGTTAAATAAGAGCCTGCCTTTTGATTTACAGTCCTGTCCAGGTTTGCTAATACAGAGTTTCAGGCTTGTGTTGAGGCACACATTAGAACCAGATTCTTATTTTATTTTTCTTCTGAATAGAAACGAAATGTTGTAAAACATTTTATTTTCCCGGCCCGGTTATTTTTTCAGCGCGGGTCATTATCAAATCACTGCATCACCGTCGACATGCCTGAAATATTTAGCTTTCTTCAGTTACATTTCACCCAAGCCCTGGCTGGCTGTGTCTGCCAGATAAACGAGGATGTGCCTGGAGCTCTGCTTTAGGAGAGGAGGTAAGTCATATTGTGTGGGCTGAGGTGTTCTAGCTTCTGCATACTATTGCTCATGCCTTGCAGTCCTTGGAGTCACCTTGCTGCCTTACTCCACAGACTTTTTTAAGTGCTGCAGTGCTGTTTGTTACTAGGTGGAGAGAAAGACTGAAGACTGCTTTGAGGAGGAGGTTGTTGCAGCTCTGGAGTGGCAGCATCCAGACCCTATTTACATTGTTCTTCTGGTCTCCTGTCTTCAACTGTAGTTATGCAGAGAGAAGCTGTTTACTTATTTTGCATGGCTCCCAAATGTCATTTAAGCATTATTAACAGGAGGGTTACTACCTCCCAGATTTCTAATTAAGGTCTTCCCTTCAGTCTATTAGCAGTGCTTTTGTGGACATATTCTTTAATTAGTTCTGACTTTCTGACTCCAGTGCAAAGTAGTTTTTAACTACTGTCTGCAATGCCCACGAGTAGTGAGTCAACCTATTAAAAATTAAAAATCAATTTTAGTTCCACCAAATGAACCAAGTGCTATTTCATCTTATTTTCATTATCACAGCATCTGAGAATCCAGGTGTTGGTGAGAGCTTTACAAACAGAGAGCAAAGACAGCCACCTCAACAGGCCCTGGGGGAGGGAGGGGTTGTGCCTCCATAACCCTACCGGACCCTCATCCCAAGGAAAGGAGGGGATGTATGGTAGAAGGAGATGCAAGGTGGACACCTTGGTGGGATGGGGATGCTGAAAGCCCTGGGTTTTGATGTCTGCCCTGGGGTGGATGCTGACCTGGGCCCACCTGACAGCAGCTCAGGGAAGAAGATCTCCAGATGGTTCTCTTCCTGGTTTCACCACTCTGAAAAAGCATCCTGTGTTTTCACAGCCCTGGGGAAAACATCTTAGAGACTTCAGGCAGAAACACCCTCAAGATAATGGCTCATCCTAAGCTCAGGCCATTTTTATTTGAGTCCATATTTACCTTTTGAAATCCCACCTATGCCCTCAGCACACAGATATCCAGCCTGGTCTAATGCCTGCTATAGTTCCTATCCTGGGTGTGACAGAACCGTGGGATAACACGCCTCAACTCCCAGCTCATTACCACCAGCTGCAAAAAGCCATCCCCATTCTTCCCTCCACCTGCCACTAATGCCCATGCACCCCTTCAAGGAGCTAAACTGGCAGAAAATTCCCCTTCTGCTGGCTGGGGACTGAGGCAGTGACATGACTGACCCTGGGCCAGGGTGAGAAGAGGGAGCTGAGGCCAGGCAGAACCACCATTGGCTCTTGCACTGACTGCCAGAATTTCATGGACTGTGATGAGCAATATGTGGACACCAGGGTGTCCAGAGGGAGCAGAGGGGGAAGGACACCCATCTGGAACATGGAAGAGCATGACTGCCCTAGAGCATATGTGAGGATTCACATCCAGACTTGCAGCCCTGGGAAAAGGAAAATGTTGAGGCACAGAGCCGTGATTGGGCCCTTTGTTCATGCTGCCATGATCGGGTGCACACTGGTTCAGAAATCTGCTCAAAGCCACTTGCAGGATCAAGGTCTTTCTTTGTAGCCTCTTTGGACCAAAGATGGTCTCTTTTTCTAAAATGCTTCACATCCCTGCAGCCTTTGCAAATGGAGGAAATTATGCCAGCCCGCTGAAATATTCATGTGAAAACTTTGTTGGCTCAGACTTGGTGTTCACCTTTGTGCTCAGGCTTGATTTTCCAAGTGTGTGCATAATTATTAATGTATTCATTAAGAGTATTTCCCATGGTGTCAAACAACTCTAAATAGATACCAGAACAGAGGGTCAATCCAACCACTGTGCATAAAAGGAGAAAAAAAATCTGCAAAGAATAGGTCAAGAGGAGTCTAATTATGGAGCATCTTTTGAAAAAGATTCATATATAATTTTGGGGATATATTTTAAAATTTAAAAACCCACAGACCTTACTTATTCTGTGTTAACTAGAACTAAGGATAAATTATTTTCACAGATCAAAATATAAGGATTCTGTTGTGCATATAATTTAAAACATACTATAGCACATTAAATGCTCTTTGAAAATAGTAAGTTATTCACAAATATTGACATTATGTGTCAAAATTTTGTACTTGACTAGAGAGTTTGCCACAAGTAGAAGAAAACCAGTAGGGTCTAAAGGGTTTTATGGACCATGGCAATATTTCCTAACTGTTTTTGCTTTAAATAAGTAGCATCTGAGTGGCAAAAATTATGCAGTACTAAATTACGAGGTGCTGGGAAAGAAACCTTAATTCCAGAGCCTCTACTGTAATTTTGGTTGAATTCTTCTTCTAGGATCAGGGCCAGCAAGAAAGGAGGACTTTCAGAGCTCGATTAATAGATTAAAAGAGAGTATAAAGAGTTTAAATGCATTTGACATTGGAGAATGTTTTGGATGAAAGAACCTGGAGTTGGGATTGACTGGGTGTAGGAAAAAAAGACATGATGCAAGGATGATTGAACAATGGCACATGTTGCCCTGACAAGTTGTGTCTGTCCGTGGAGGCTCCCAGCATACAAAGTAACGTGGTCTGGAGCCAATGCTGACCTAGTTCTGAGACACAGGGTGGGTCTGAGATCTGGTGTCTCTTCCTGCCTGAGTGGCTTGGCACTTCAGAGTGGATGGCTCTACCACAGCCTAAAGTGAAGTGGCCTCATAGCAAAACCTCCAGTCCCAAACACCTGACAATGCCTGTTTGGAGTTCACCAAGTCTGACTGCCTCAGAACAACCCAGAGCTCATGACCAGGGCAAGGGAACTTCATCCTTCACCAAGCCAAGACCTGTGCATGACAATAGGAGCATGATCTGCCTATCTGTAGGATTTGTGTGCTCCATTGCTCCTGCTCCCCTGCCTAAAATGGGCCTGATCCATTTAGGTCAGACCCATAATCTAAAGAGATGCTCATGGAAACCACTTCCCTCCCACCAGTGATGGGGAAGAGCCTCCAAGAGAGAGACAGAAGCAGAGGAGAGGCTGACCAGGCTATGTTGGTATCTCTCCCTCTCTGGAATCCATCTCTTTTGGATGGAGGACCCAGCCCCTGGGCTCAGGGCCCCTCATTCTTGTTCTGACTCTGCTCCATTTTGCCTTGGTTTGCTTTCATGGTCCAGCACTTGCACTGCTGGGATCGACACATGGAGGGGCCCACACAGCAGATACCACCTGGGGATCACCTGTGATGCCCAGGTGTTCAAGGCCCTCCATCTTTCTCAGCTCAAAGGGACAATGTCTTCACATGCTGGCATGTGAACTGAATGACACCTCCACAGCCCAGAGGTGCCTGGAATAGCCAGTCACCAGGGGGATATTTGGGGACCACTGCCACATCCCAAGGAGGCTGCCAAGGGTGGGGCTGTTTGGGGCTCTGGTCAGGCTCCATGCAGCTCTTCTTCTCTTAGATGCTGCTGGAAAACCACAAGGTGTGATGGGCATCTGGTCCCAGAGGTGTTGTGCTGCCTGGTATGTGTGAGGGATGACCCCCAACAAGCACCAGGATCTCTGCAGCCAGGACTTGGCTCAGCAGAAATTAAACAAGCCCCTGTGAGGAAGGGGAAAACCTACCCACAATGTCCTTTGCCTCTCAGCAGCCGATCGGCTCAGCACTGCAGCTGGATCCTCAAGCACAGGTTGCAGGAAGGTTTTATTGCATCTCAAAAGAGAAAGACTAATTTCCTCACATCTCCAGCAGAACATCCCACCCGTTTTGCAATTCCTTTGGCAGTATTAGTCATTTATGACTATCAGGAACGATTTTCCAGGCCTCCCTTCACAGCCAGTAACTAGGAGAAAAAAAATATGCCATAATGGAAAATGTTTGTGTCTCTAAATCATAAACATCAGCATTGTGTTATCTTAACAGTTATCATCTTTATTTTTAGGATATTTAATCAATTTGAATGTTTTCAGATGTATTCTAGTCAGACCACTTTGCTCTAGCTTACCTCCCAATGCTGGTTGCCATGGCATAACAATGATTTCTCTTTTAGCTAAAAATAAACCTTCAGCAACAAATGTATTAGCCATTAAAAAAAACACAAACCACAAAACAACAAAACAACAAAAAACCCAAGCCAACAAAAAACCAAACCATGATGAAAACAAAGCACCTCCCCATGCACCAATTCACGTTACCCTTCATAGCTGCTGGTTCGGCATCAGTTGCACAAGGCTCTGCATGGACCCTCTCTGCCTCCACTTTCCTATTTACACACTTTTATATTCTGGTTAATGAAAGACAGCCCAAGGCCTAAAACATTGAAAACATTTTAAAAACAGCATAAAATCAAGTGCTGTAACAGAGACTGCTGGTCCTCAGTGAGGCAGAACTGCCTGTCCTCAAAGCCTCTGTAGCTCCCGGGCTCTGTTGGGAGAAATCTTTTCTTTCTTTGGCATGAATCCAAGCAGAGGAAAAAACCTCCCTCCCCAAAGAGGCTGATGGCAGACAAAGCTGGGGCATGAGGTTCTTCTTCCCCCATATGGAGGCAGCCCTGACCCCACACCTGCTCAGCCACTTGTGACCTTGGCAGGGTGGTAGGGGATAGATGAAGTCCTACTGCAGACTGGTACAAGACACTTCATCCCTCCTGGTGAAAAATTCTCTCCTGTGCAGCTGTATATTTTGGCCAAAAATAAAGTGGTACACCACATATTTAACAATAATATTAAATTAATGGAAACCAAAAAACAAACAAGTCACCTACATGCATCTCCACATGATTTACAAGTGTTACTTTAGAGGTGCAGAAGGCTACAACAATGCTAGAGATCATAAAAAATAATGTTGGTAAGTTAAGGGAGGTGCTTTCTTTCAGTTTTGATTACAAAAACCTCTTCCTTTCTCTTACAATCCTCTGTGAGTGGAGTGCAAAAGGAAGAGGACAAGTCTGGCCAGGTTTGTCCTGCCCTGCCCTCGTGCCTCTGAGCCCAAATGACTTGGTAACCCCCACTGAGCCCGGGAAGGAAATGCTTCAGCCACGCAGATCCCAGCACGCCTGTGCAAGGGTGTGGAGCAGAACACACAGCTTCTTCTGCTCCTTGCTACCAAAACAGCTGTTGGCCAGCCCTGGGGAGCACGGGGGAAATGGTAACCTGGGAGCTTCTGGAGTTCACTTAGAGAAACAGACTGAAGCAAAGAACTCGCTGTGAGTTTGTGGAAGGTGGCCAGCTCTTCCCCAAACTGTCCATATTTGCCAAGTCCCTACATTTGCTGGACCTCATGCTCCTATTCTAGCCTGTGAGACTGATCCTTGTCTGGTTTTGTAAACACAGTAGCTAGATCAAGGAGGGAGAGGAGCAACTTCTGTACCCAGGGACTGCCTGGCTCCTGTCCACGCAGCAAAACTCCCTGTTCTTGATGTCATCAGCACCCTGATGATAACAACAGGCATATATATTTTATATATATAATATATATATATTTATTACACCTATAATGTTGCTGCCCTCTTGTAGCTGTTGTAAGAGCAGAAGGGTTGGTGGCTTTGGGAATGCTTCCTTGTGAACCTGTTTCCTCAGCTCCTGCAGTGATAGCCAGCAGGGCAATGCTGATGGTTCCATGGTTAAAGCCTGGCAGGTTTGAGGCAAGGAAAGCTCTGTCCCCCAAGGCCTGTGTCAAGGCTGGAAGCTCAGTGGGTGCTTCTCAGCCTGCAGCAGAGGCATCTGCTTTCAACATGCTTGCAATGGGTACCCAGAGCCCACTGACAAAAACAGATGGAGCAGGGAGTTTCTGTAACTGGCAGCTCTTTCAGTCCAGGGGATGCCCTGAGGCTCAGCACTGGTGTGAATGCTGGCACAGTGGCTAACCAGCCTGGAGGGTTCACCAGCTGAACTCCTTGTTTTACCTGTTGCTAATGCCAGCATTTTAATAAAAAACCACCTTTACCTGTGAGAAGAGTCAAGCACTACCTGAACAGAGCTGGCCTGAAAACCCATCCCAAATTTGTACCTATGTCCATACAAAAAAAAAGAGGACATCACTCTCCTGCTTTTCTTCACAAAACATGGCCCTCAGGTTGGAGCTTGTATTTGGGTAGGAGAACAAGGCTGTGCTTTGTAGGTGGATGGATCAAGGTCTCAGGCACAAGACACTGTGGCTGGGCCAGCATCCCATTGTGACCTGAGAAGCTGCAGGTCTGGAGAGGCTCTCCAAAAACACACTCGATGCTCCTTCCTTCTCTAGCCCTCAGGCTTTGATGTACAGACAAGGTTCATCCCATCCCCTGTCCTCACTACTGACAGCAACCACAGCAAAGAAACCAATCTCATTAACACTGCTGATGGGCTTTTTGAACATTGTTTTTCCAGTTACACTGTCCAGCCTCCTCCTCTCACGTCTTACCAGCACAGGTTTGAAGGAACAGAAGGGCATGTTCCACATGAGCTGTGCTGCTGAGCTCACAGTGGAGGGAATCATGAGCAGAGTGAAGATGATGGTAAAGTTGGAGTGAGGGCTTTTGGAGCCTGGCTATGCTGCTTGTGCCAAACTCATGCCAATGCCACCAACCCTTGGAGGAATGTGGCCTTCCACTTGTTCTCCTTCTCCTCTGGGCTGTGGGAAGAGTGAGAAGATGATGGGTCTGTCTGCAGGTCCCTGTGGGGCTTTTGCTGCCTTTTCCCCCAGGGCTGGGCTCCTGAGAAGGATGTGCAACAGCCCATGTGCACAGAAATTTCTGGAAGGGCTGCTCAATCTTGAAACTGCTTTTGGGAGAGACAATGAAGAAAAGCAGATCCATTTTCTGCCCAAACACAGTGAAGATGTCAGTGCTGGGCTTACAGAAACACTCCTCTGCGTCTCCACTTGAGTTTCTGTTTTCCTTTAGAGCTCACATTTTTTCCTTTCTGCTGCATGAGGTCAGCTGACAATTTTAAAGAGGTTTAAAATCCCTGTTGTGGTATTTAATGGTTTTCCCAGAGCATCTTCCCTGTGTTTTATTCTGCTCCTCTCTTCGCTCATTATATCCATATTTTCTTCTGGAATATGTGTCTCCAATCAGCTACAGAAGACCCTTCCCTCCTGAAATTATTTATTACTAGTTCATCATCTTGGAAACCAACTGTTTTCCAGCTCTGCTTTTAATAGATGAGGTCATTTCTCTTCATAGAGACCCAAACCTGAGTTTCTGGGAACAAAAATCCCTCTGTTGATTATCAGCGTTGCCATTGTTTGGGCTTTATTTATATTGTTTCTTTCTACCTTTCCCCACAAAGAAAGGCTAAACCCTCTCTGATGCACTGCCTATAATGACTGTCAACTATCTGGCACTGTCATTAGTTTCACTGAAGCCAGAGGGATTTCTCTGCATTCAGCTAAATGTGATTGTGTGTGTTTGCAGGCTTGAGAACAAAAAGAAATGACAATATCTGAAAACTTTTGATAATTTATGAATCTAGACTTCCACCACACTAATGGAATCCCTGTGGAGGGTGAAACAAATTGCCACTGGTCTGAAACAGGATCATGCAACCTAAAATAGCCCCATGCTGCCTCACTCCAAACTGCTTGGCATTTTTTGCTGTCATCTGTCTGGCGGACCTAAAACAGCAAGGGCGCCTCAAAACACAGCGTGTTTGTGGCCAGAAGAGCTCCCTGAGCTGTTTAGCAAATGCAAAGAGAATAAGGGGTTAAAAGATGAGAAATAGTTTTATTTGAATTCAGCTGAAAAACCCATCCTGGAGGCTTCTTCAGGAAACCTGGCAGCGTGCAAAAAGATGCCCTACCCTGGTGCACTCGCAGAGCTTCCAGCACTAAGTACATTATAAATGTACTGCTTTAAGGTCACAGAGGTAGCAAATATGTGGGAGAATCTCTGACCAGACTCATAAGGGCTTAAAAAATCATAGGGTTTTAATGAAAGGCCTCTTCCTCCTCCTCCTCCTGTGAGCCACTCTTCTAGTCACTAAATTGTTTTCCTGCTGCTCGGATGTATCCGGAATGGAAGAGAAGTGCCCAAAAAAAATGCTGCTGCCCCTCCACAGGAGAAGAAGCACTTTCAGATGACAGACAAGTATTTTAACATCTCCATCGAGGCTGAGAGTCTGGCTCACCCCTGAGCACACCAAACATCTGCCCAGCTGTGCCTTTGGGTGCCTGGCTGTGAGAATCATGGAATAGCACCATGGTGGGCTCGCTGCATGGCACTGCTGCCAAATCACCACCCGAGGGACGTGTGGCAGCCAGGGAGGGGAAGGTAAAGGTGGTTCCCATCAGGTCTGCATGTTCAAGGGGTGACATTGCCCCCTTGGTCAGCTGAGTGCTGAGGACACTCTTTGGAGGGGGCTGGTGGTCACTCTAGGGCAGTCAGAGGCTGCCAAGCAAACACCATACCTGTGTGAAATGCCAAATTTGGGGCTGTTTTCCAGTGGCCTGAAACACTCATTGGGTTTTTTTCTGGTTTCTGTACTGTTCTTCTCACTCAGGTTTCATTCAAAGGCCTGCTTTTCGGTTTAACACTATGAGGGAGATGCTGTCTTTAGCTTAGCACCATCCTTTGTAAAATCCTATCCAGAATAGGTATCTAATGAGGTCAGGCAAAACACAAGTGTATTCATGGGCTTAAATGTCTATGACTCACCCTGACCATTCCTGATACAGCCCTTGCTGAGGGTGTGACTGTGCTTAAAACTACAGGTACCATGCTCTGTACTTATGTATAGATAAATATAAGTGTACGTGCATGTGTGTGTGTATACACTCATATAAAATGTCTGTAAATCTGTATTACATGAAAAATACATACAAACTAAAATAAATATGTATTTAGTTAGATTTTAATAGCACTACAGCCAAGTGGATTATAACTCACCTTCAAGTGTATGGCCGCTGTCTGCTGGTGCAGTGAGGAGGTTAAATGTTGGTTAGGTCTTTTTCTGTGTGAATGTCTGCTGAATTAAGAAAATTACTGATTTCCCTGTGCAAAAATATAAGTGAAAAATGCATAATAGAGGATGCTGTAATGAGCTTGCATAGGAGACTCGGTACAGAGAAAGCCTCAGCCACATTTACTCCTCAATCGATTCAGAAATCTTGGTGAGAGCCTCCAGCCTGTTAGGGAAAGCTCTTAGCCATGGCTAATTTGTGATACTTATCCCAAAGGGAATGTGATGCCCTGGGTCCTGGTAGGAGGAGGTGATGGTAGGCACAGCTCCCCCAAAACCTATGCTGTAGTCTGGTTTTCCACCTCATACACTGTGGGAATCTGCTGTGGGGAAGAGCAGCCCTCCTTTCCCAGCCTGCTCACAAGGGATAGAACTCTCCAAGCTCCTCTGGTGGGATTCCAAATTTCCAGATTGTTAAAGATTCAAGATTTTTGACATTGTTTGTGTTCCAGATTGAAGCAAGATTGAAGTTTCCCCATGGATCGTGTTCCTAGTGGAAAAAAGAATCTCTTCTGGGTCAGAAAAAAATTAATTTTAATTTAGAACTGGAATATTTTTTCATCAGAAAAAGATTTTGGAACATTTATTTAGAACCACATATCAGAAAATGCCTGTTTCTCTACAAATTCCCATACTAAAAGAAAATATGTTAGGAGGAAAGAGCTCAAGCTGCTCCAAATGTTTAGGGGTTTGTTTTCTTCCCACATTTAAAAACAAGCAAACAAACAAACAACCCAAACAACTCCCCCCAGTATGTTCTAAGAAGATATTCTGGACATATCAAAAGGCTTCTAGGCATAAAATACCCAACCAGAACACCCTGCTGTTGGTTTCAGTTCCTTGAGTCCTCCCTAGGAACTTGCTTATTTTTCCCATGGGACACCCTGGTCATTCCTAAGGCAGCCAGAGCTACCTCCTCCTGCAGCTCCAGGCACAGCAGGCAGTTGTGAGAGCATCCAAGTCCCAGCTCAAGTCATGGCTGCTCTTGTAGCTGCAAGGGAAGTAAATGCTGGCCTTGCTGCTCTCTGGGATGCTGGAGCTGGCCAGGCATGTAGCTGGGAGTCAGTTTTTACAGGTCAAAGTTTAATAGAACTGTTCTTATAACACAGGCACCTTGATAATCAGCTTTGACATGCAGTTCAGGAAAGCTCATGAGTACTCCTTCGAGCTCCTTGAGCTTTGGTGTAATAGGGGCTCTGCTGTTAAATTAAAGTAGCAGAAGCACAAAAAAACGTTTAAGAATTGGGGCAGCAAGTCTGACAAAAGCTGTGTCTGGAGCAAGGGAAGGAAGTGAGGAGATATGGGAAAGCAATTCCTCTGAGAACCTCTTCTGGGTGGTGCTGTCCAGATCTTGTGTTTATGGAGCTGCAAATGTCTGTGTACTGTAGGAATTCTTCTGAGTTCTGAGTTTATTGGTCAGTGCAGAATAAAGAGGAATTGGTAAAACAACCAGAGCAATATTTTCTAGCTTTTTCTACTTCTTTTTCCTTGATCTTATTCTAACTCTTCTTTATTAGAAGAATTAATGCAGGGCTAAACCCTTAATCCTCTACATACCTGCTGGCCACAGTACTGCTGTCCATGGGGGCATTATAGAGGGCTAGGACTGAGTCATGGAGCTCAGGGATTATTGAATAATGTAGCAGCAGAAGATTGCACAGCTCATTTTGATCTGCATTTTGTTGAACAAAGGCTAATGTTCTGGCACAAACATGCAATTTGATGTGGGACACTTGGGAGGATCAGCCCCACAGCAGTGCTGGAACATACCTATAGCCTCTGTACATCTCTGTCAGTCCGTAAATACCATTTTCAGCCAAGGCTTTCTGTGAATAGTTATAAGACTTGATAAATCTTTTGTTCAGACTGGGACTGACTTTGGGCAATGACAAGAAAGACCCTGAAAATGCCTGCTGGCACTCTGTGCAGCATTGGTGGGATTTGGGATCTGAGAGTCTGGGCAGTGGACACCTTGCAGGGACAGTGCAGTCAGTATTTCACCTCCTGCCTCCATCCTGTCCCTCCTGTCTGCCGTGTCCCAGCAGCGATGCCTGTATGGCCTTGTAGTGACATTGGAGACCAAGCAGGGTTTTAAAACTCCTGTATTGGGTTTGCATGGCTGGATTTGCATCCAGGTCTTGGTAGCAGGGGGGCTACAGGAGTGGCTTCTGTGAGGAGCTGCCAGAAGCTTCCCCCGTGTGTGGCAGAGCCAATGGCAGCCGGCTCCAGGACGGACCCACTGCTGGCCAGGGCTGAGCCCAGCAGTGACAGATCCTTGGAGGGGACACAACCGACCCAAATTAACCAAAGGGGTATTTCACACCACAGGATGTCAGCTCAGGTATAGAAACTAAGAAGAGGAGGAGAAAGAAGGCATTCATTAATTGCAATGTCTGCCTTCCAGAGCAACTGCTAAGGGTGCTGAAGCCCTGCTTCCCGGGAAGTGGCTGGGCACTCCTCACTGATGGGAAGTACAGAGTAAACCTATGGGTTTTTTCTTTCCTTGTGTGAGTGCAAACTTTCTCTTTTGCTTTAGTAAACTGCCTTATCTCAACCTGTGAGTCATTTTCTGTCTTACTTTCTTTCCCCTGTCCAGCTGGGAAAAGGAGTGATAGAGCAGCTTGGTGGGGACCTGGCATCCAGCCAAGGTCAACCCACCACAGCTACAAATCTAAGTTAAGCAAAATTTCCATGTTAAAACTGTAAGTCTCATAGGCTGTGTGCCAGCAGCCTCTAAAAGAAAAAGGAAAAGTCACTCTTCAGAGTGAAAAGAAGGAAAGAGTTGCTAAAATTTATGCTAGGCTTGCATACAAAATCCATCGAATTTTCATGCTGGCAAACATGAGGACTGGGTATATCAACAAAGCTGTTAGAAATTGAGTTGCTGAGCACCACAAATAAAGAAAGGTCCCTGACTGTAGAGCAGGGCCCAGCCCTCCCTCCGTGAGCTTGTGGCTCTACAGTTGCCTGCTTGCTACAATTGCAGGTCCAGGTTCCAAGCACCTTTGCTCTTTGAAAAGAGAAATTACCTTTTAGATGGGTGTTTTTACAGAGTCTGAAGCAATGACTGGGCATTCACCCACTAGCTCAAGGTACCTATGGGCTTTCTGATAGAATTGCTTCAGTACTTTTGGATACTGTTTTTTCCAGAGTTAGTGGTGTGAAAGCGCTGCTCATTTTCCCAAGGTGAAAACCTGCAACACGGTGAAGGTGATCAAAGTGACCTCAGTTACTCAGTTACCAGTATCCAGAGATGCCTGGCTGCCTCCCTGCAGCAAGGTGTGTGCTACTACCACCCTTCTGTCTTGCCACCCAGGCTTAGAGGTCCAAGAACGGGCAACAAGTTTGCTCCTGGATTTGCAACAAGTATAGCTGCAGCTATCCGGCAGGTCTGTGCATCCTGAGCCAATAAACTTGCCATCTCACTGACCTTTGGTTGGCCTATGCCACATTTTAGCTTCACTTTCTGCCATGTCTTCAATTATTTGTCCACTCAGAATTTGTTTTATAGGGTTGTAAACCAATGATGTTGGATTAATGAGTGTGTAAACAGCTTGGATCATACCCTCCTTCTCATTTCTCACTAACTGTATTCCTGTGTTATGGTATCTGTCTCTATTTTGATAGATCAGAAATCCTTACTATCAGACTGCCAATTTCATGGGCCAGTTCCCTCAGCACTAGGGATGGAGATTATCTGGTCTTTTTAGCTGGAATATATTAAACTCAGAGTTTAGCTTCCATCTGTAGCAGGGTAATTTCCATTTCTCTGAACATTTCCATTAGTCATCCTGGCTCTGACCCTGCAGTCTAGATAATTATTCTTATTGAATTGCAGCACCAAGCTAGTCTCTTATTTTTTGAGACCTAAATAAATTGTTACTCCTTTTAACCTGAGCAGGAAGCTGAATGTCAGGATCTCACAGATAATTTCATTTGGGAAGGTAAATCAACAGGAGGAATTGAGTGGCTCTGAAGAAGTTTTGTTGGTTTGCTTGCAAGGAGGTGCAAAGACCAGAACAAAATGCTCTAATGGTTCCCAGCTGCCTGTCCCCAGCCCATATGGATGGTGCTGGAGCAGCCAAGCCCAGGCAGGGCTTCCCACAGAGCTGGGGCTACTGTCACTGTGGCCACCCTATCCTGCCAGCAGTCAAGCCTCCTGTCCCAAGCATGCAACATTTTGTTCATCTTTGAGAAAATTTTCTCCTTAGCATCTTTTTTCAAGCCTCTTATTTGAAAGGTTAAGCTGCTGATTTCCACATGTGTTAAGCAGTCCAATAATCAGTTGTTGTCTCATCCCTCCCTCACTAAAAGAGTAGCCCACTTGTTGCCCCAGTTGTACACAGTATTTTCACATTGCTAAACGCTCCTAGGAGGGTGCAATAGCTACAGAGGTCTCTGCTACTTGTATTTTTTTCTTTCAAGGTCAAACCAGACCCAACTGGGGTTACTTCTCCCATTTATCATAGACATTCTGATCTCAAATGTGTGGTTTCCTTCTTTTCCCTTTCTTGGTGCCCACTCACAAAAGCATTTATGAGACAGTTATTATATGCCCTGTTAGGCTTGGAGTCTTTCCATGCCCCTTTCCCTTCCTGTCTGAGCTACCATTTTCTGGTGGCCTCTGACAGTCTGGGCAGGATGGAGTGCAGAGGGACCGCAGCAGTGGTGGTGATGCCTTTTCCAGCCTGCCTCAGCCAAGCCAGCCTCAGCAGCCTCTCTCTCTGCTGAGCACTCGCCCTGGTGCAGAGAGGTGGCACACAGAGGGAGCAAGAGACATGGAAGGATTCAACAACTATGACATGGAAACTCAAAGCCCCCTCTTCCATATTATAATTTACTTTTGCTATCTTTCTGTTAACTTAAACCAAATCTGCTTGTGCCCACTTGGTCCAAGGTCATCTTCTGCAATGTGATTTTCTATATCCAGTTCTACAATAACAAAATAGGTTGTGGTAATGTCACCCTTGCTGGCTCAATGACAAGTGAACTGCTGCATCCAAGAATACCTGGGCTTGTAACGATTAGCAGAACTATTTTCCAGATAGCAGCTCTGAACTTCAGGTCTTTTCCATGATGTGATTCTCAAGAGTGTCTATTTCTGCTGAAACTGCAAAGCATTCTCCCACTTCTAAAGCTGCTGCAGGAGTGTGTGGCAGAGCACACCGAGTCCATTTCACAGTCCCTAGCTCCCCAATCATCTCTTCCAAAATTAGCTGATAACATCCCATGCTTCTGTTCACATGGGTTTCTCTGTCTCCTTAACAGCTCATAGATCGGTCACTGTTCTTTCTGCTTATCTGTTTGTCTGTCCTTCTGTTATCTTCTATCCACCTGTCATGGTCATTGCTTTTGTTCCACTATTGTCTGTACAAAATCCACATTTTCTTCCCTTGTCTTGCTCTGACCAGCTCCCTAACAAGTGTGCAAACACTGCAGTTGTGTGTTTCTGTTCTTGTGCACATTGTTACCTGTATCAGGCCCAAACCCTCACCCTCTGCACTTCAGGCTGTATGTTTTTCAACAGCAGAAGTTTCCCTCTGTCCTTCCTTTTCTCATTCCTTTTTCCACTGATATCTCTGCTTTTAAATTACTTTTCTCTATCTCTGTAGTAAAATCAAGCAAATGGTTTTACTGAGTCTCCTGTAACCTCCTCAAGTTTGTTTTTTTTTTTTTTTGAAAACTCTTCTATTTCTAGGCATGTCAACATTTATCCCACCAGACTGGTAGCTTAGGCATGCAGGTGAAGTCCCTTTGCCAAGAGAAGTCTCATTCCTGGAAATGTCTATTATTGCAGCAGGAATGTGATGAATGTTAGGTTCATGCTGTGTTGCCATGAGGGATGTCACATGAGTTTTCTTTGTCCTGGACCCCTGAGTACCTTTCAACATTATTATCAAAAACTTACAAGAATTTGCTGATTATTTGGTGCAAATTAATCAAGCTGAAAAGTAGATTAACTGCATTAATTCACTTCCATTTGGCTTTTACTGGAGTTTACTTCTTCAGCAGTTATTTGCTGAACTTGGAGATGGTTTAGTTCATCTTATGAAAAGACCTTTGTGTTTACCTGCCTCTACAAGTGCCTGTGGCTTTTATCTTTTAAGGTTATCAAGGCAGGTGTAGATGCACAGGACAGAGCACCTTGACTCATCTGCCCTGGCCCCTGGCTGTGGCTGGAAGTGTTGAGACAGCAGTGCCACGGGCTCTTGTTGGGATCACGTGGAGGATTGCACCTCTTGGGTGGGCCAGACATAACCTGGCAGGAAAGAAGTGATCCAAGGAGAGCAGTAGGAAACCCATTGGTGTGATAATGTGAAAAAAAGCCTCCAGGCCAACAGGCTCTTTCAGACATAGACTGAGCTGTTTGAACAATCATCATACCCCCTGGCAGCTGACTGTACCCCCCACTAGCTGGGGGTGTCACCATGAGAGCAGGACCCCATCAGGAGCTGTGTGAACACTCTCCTGCCACTGTGGCAGCCCTTCTTTCTGCTAAAATCCCTGGGGACATTGCACTGAAAGGGAGCTGGAACACTCACACAATCCCTCATAGGGCTGCCTGCCTGGTTGCCCACCAAGGGCAATAATGAACACCTGGAGTGGGATTTCATCTCAAGGTGGTCACCCAAGTATGCACATCTAAAACTGAAGGCTGAGGTTAATGGAGCCTCAAGAGTGACTCAGATATTCAGATTTACACAAGGTGAGAGGACTAAATTTAGGAGTCCACCAAATGAAGCTGAATCCTGTGTTTGATGACTGACAAAACCTCCATCTTCTGCAAAGGTTTTTTAAATCCCTATAGCCATAAACCCAGGCACTTAGTAAACAGTTGGAGGCTTTTCTGCAAGGTCAGTCACAGAGCCAGCCAATGCTAATGGCTATCCCCCAATCACACACCTTCCCCATCCATCCTTGGGCTGGAGAAGCTGCTCCAATACCCACCTTACGCCTCTTGTGCCAGAGCTGGAGGAAGAGCAGTGACTGCTTCTCTCCTGCCCCACATGTTGTGCCACAGCTGGGGTGGGTCAGCACAGCTGTTGGGTGGCAGACACAGGGGTGGGGAAATATTCACTGCTTCCTTTCTATTATTCATGCTGCCCATTGTCTGGGGAGGGAGCACGTGTTGGACTGGGGATGGCATCTATGTCAGTGTGTGCCCTATCCCCCTGTGTTAGTCAGGGCAGAATGGCTTAGTGCTGCTGCTCCTTTTGTCCAGCAGAACTGCAAGGAGGGTGCATTTTCTTTGCCATTACTGCCACCTCTAATCACTGTTTCAAAACCAGCTTTCTGAATTTCAGAAGGAAAAGCATTTCCCTCCCTTCCCAGCACAGATATGTTTTGTTTGTTGAGGCAAAGGGTTGCAGTGCCTGTCTTTCTGCACTGCAGCACCAGCAAATATGTCTCACAGGAACATTCAGTCATCTATTTGCTCCAAGATAGGAACACTGAGACTTTTATTTCCACAGCTTAACCTGTTTAACCTTGTTTGTCTACTAACAAATCCCATTTAAGTGCTGTTCTTTTTATTTTGGTTGCTGTTGCACAGAAAAAGAAAGTTCATCAGGAGAAAAACTTCTCTGCTCATGCCAGAGCTTATTGAAGAAAAATAGGCTTGGGTTTGAGTTTCATTTTTCCCCTTGCAGAGAGGCCCAAACCAGTCATAGGGCTCCTCAATTCCTTCACTGAGTCTGCAGCTGATGCCCTCTGGGTGCTGCTGTCTGGGAGCACAGGACTTCCCATCCATTTCTTGACCAGCTGGCAGCCATGCAGCAGCAGAGGTGGGAAAGGATGGCAGTGGGGAGCAGGTTGGTGTCCCCAGGCACATCACTCCATCTGGCAGGTTGTCCTGAGACCACTTGGGGACAAGGATAACCAGGAGTGGCCTGTGCACCAGCCAGCTCATGCTGCTGCACCAGGTGCCAACCAGGGCCAAGTGTCCTGCATCCCCATGAGACAACCATCCCCAGGGGAAGTACATGACTGGCATGTCACCATTTGCATGTGTATGTTAAACAGCACTGATTGCAAATTAACAATCTTTTAGCCTGCATTAGACTATTGTCACTGAATAACTGTGCACAGCAGGAAAATGGCCATTGGCAGCAGGGCAGTTTGAAGATGAAAATAACTGCCCTTTGAAGCAGGATATGCACAGCTACAGCTTCTGCAAGGTGTTGGCTTTCCCAAGGTAGCCCAGCCTGGGCAGATAACTGCATTGAGAAAACACAGGTCAAAATGCTTCCAGGAGACCCTGAGGAAAACAAAGCAATGCTCAGCACTGTTTAACTGAGCACAGACCCTTGGCAGCCTGCTGCAAGCACCAGTATGAGAAATCCCCAAGTCACACCACTCTTAGATGGAGTGTCCCAAGAGCAGGAGCCAGGATTTGCCTCTGGGTGATGGAGGTGACCTTCTAAGTCATGGTTCTTCTGCCATTCTGTACCATGAAACCACTCTGAGTACCTGAGATTGTGCTTCTGGAGGATTATGGCAGGTTGGGACCAAAAGCATGTCTGCATCCCCACAGGGGCACAGAGTATTGCAGAGGGACACTCCAGGGAGACCTGTGGCTCTGTGCAGAGCACCTTAGGTGAAGGGGTTTGGGTACTGTGTGTCCCTCAGAGTGCACATCGTGCTCATGCAAGGCAAAAAAAGGGGGTGGAGGGTGGAAGCAGGGGAGAAAGGAAACAGCTGCTTCATGCATGAAAAGATTTGCCAAACTCCCATGGTTAGATTTAATAGCTGGGTGCTGCAAGCTCTGGAGAACAATGTAATTTATGTCATTACTGCTAAAAGGCTGGTTTGGTGGCAAGGGCTTCATTTGAGTTGCCTAAAACGTTTAACAAAGGGGAAAGTGAAAACAAACATGAAAGCTATATTAAAAATTATGAGGATTTTGGGGAGACTGCCAGGTACATTTTTCCAGTGGTTGAAGTCCTCTCCCAACAAACAGCTCATTTTGCCTATGTTAAATCTAAGATATGAAGCTGGAGCTAAAGGTAGAAGGAAATAATTAGGTTTTGTTTTAGCTGCACAAATTTCTGGAACAGTACTAGGGTCACCCTGTTGTGCTTGAATAGAAGAAGCAATAGTGTGTTTTTTCATTCAGTATTAATTGTCTCTTCCTGAAAATTTTCTTCTTAGCATCTTTTTAAAGTGCTTTGGGGATGGGAATGGAAGGAGACAGAATGGGTCCAAAGGGAGGAGGTCTGGGTGGTTGTGCTAAGCCCAACTTCTCTAGCAGTGCACTGAACAGGACACCCGTGTCCTCACAGCAGCAAAAGCAGTGTGTGTGGCTAACCCTGCTGTTCTGCCTGGTTCTGCACTCGGTGCTATTTTGAATGCACCAGCTCATAAAGCATTGAGTGGAGCGTGGCGGGAGCTCAAGTTATAAAAGCGCTGCCTCCTCACGGAGGCACCACCAGGCCGCCCTCTGAGTTCTGTCTGCTATGAGGCCACATGGTGCTGGGTATGTCCAGTGCTCTCCCTGCAGCTCCAAATGCCACTGTGCTGCAGGGGAAGCACAGCCCACAGGCAGCACATTCACGGGTTCTCTCCGTGCTGTGCTCAAGCTGGGTCAGGGTGCCTTCCTTGGCCGCCTGCTCATCCTCTGCAGCACAACACTCTGCAGGACTCAGCCACACAGGGAAAGCTGAGGCAGCCTCTGAGTCACCATTTGGGCTGAAGGGCTTC
Organism: Notiomystis cincta; assembly: GCA_013398075.1. Taxonomy (NCBI): domain Eukaryota; kingdom Metazoa; phylum Chordata; class Aves; order Passeriformes; family Notiomystidae; genus Notiomystis; species Notiomystis cincta. The sequence continues at coordinate 670,174 of VZRX01020122.1, forward strand.
TCTGTGGTGTTCTTGCCCTGAGAAGACAGCTGGCATCAGCTGCCATCCTAGCCAAGGTCCTCCTGCAGCACTGCTTAGGGGAGTAGTGCTTAAATTACTCATACCAGGAATCCAGCACAGAGCCCCCCAGCCTGCAGAGGGCTGCACCTGCCTGTATTTGCCCACCATTTGGCACTGGTGGGACCACTGGGAACAGGCCAGATGCTGCCAACCCCTTCCCTGAAGAAGGGAAGCTCCTTACACCAGTTTGCACTCCCACCAGAAGGCCCTTCTCCCTTGTGCAGCCACGGACAACCATGGAGGGGACATTTGAGACGATGGTCAGCTCACCTTCATCCAGTAGGGCTGATCTTTGCTTGCTGTTAATTGCAGCCAACTGGATAGTGATGATTTTGCAACAGAAGGGCTGCCAGGCCATTCAGATTATCTGCTCCAGCGCTTTGAGAGACAGCTGGTAAAGCAAATAGTAACAATCCAGAGAAATTATCTTTATTTGCCTGTAAGCACAGCACTGTAATGCGAGGCTCGAATGAGCCTCTTTTGGCACGCAAGGTCAGCCTTGCCTTTTGCATATGGCATACATTAGGATAAGTCCCAGCCCCACATAGCATCTCTTAACCAAGAAGCTGTGTTTCAAAATTAGATGTATTTTGTTGCTCTTGTCAGGGATCAGCTTACAGAATTGGCTGGCAGGGAGATTTGAAGGTTCATATGTGCAAACACTTGAATACTTTTAAATGAGTTCTAAGAATATGTTATTACAATTTTCTTTCTCTGAAACTTGTTGATGCACACAGAAGATGGTCACCAACATCCCATCACCTTTAATAGGACAAGATGCAGGATATGCACTCCAAAAAATCCTGATTTTCATGGTGCTGAACATCCCATTCCCCCTTCCTTCTACCCTTACAAAGTTAATGGTATGAAGCCGGTGGTTTCTTATAGTGTAAAATATGCCTTTTGTTGAACAAGCTAGACCCACAGACCCTCAGATTCTGAAGATGTCTGTAATTTCAGGGTCTGGCATTATTTTTCTGTGCCTTTCTTTGCACAGGTGTGTGCTTTGCTGCCTCATTCTCTGACCCTGAAGCCAGGGAAACATGGCAGGAGAGACACTCAGACAGTGATGAACCTGCTGGATCTCACATAAGGATCTCAGGCACTTCCTAATGCATCATCACACAGGACTTCCACACTACTGAGGCATTTGTGTCAGGGCCCCAGGAAACCTCTACCCTGTGTCTCAGCTGCCACTGCCTGTGGACCCCCACCTGAGCATTGCTGAGCGTCCTGCTGGGCTGTGAGGGCTGTGTGAGGACAGGCACAGTGCACTGTGCCAACCTGCTTGCAAGAAACTTCTCTTTTAGCCAGTGGACCTACAGTCTGTCCTCTGGCTGGCTCTTCTGTGGAGGTTTCCAGCAAGGAGAAGGCTTTGGTGTTGCAGCCAGCTTGGAGCGGGTGCTGCATGGAGATCTGACTCAGATGTGCAGGTTGCCAGATACTCACCAGCTGCCAGAGTGTTTCAGCCATTAATAATGGCAGGATTAAATGCAAAGCATCAACAGTGCTTCCAGAATGAGCCAGGGTTTTCAGCTGTACTGCTTCTTGCTTTTTCTTAAAGGATGCAGATCCAGCATGGATGGTGCTCCTGGAAAGGTCTTTGCTCTCCTCCAGGTTCTGTTTATCACTTTTGTGCCATACCTGCACTGTCAGTGCCACCGAGAGAGGAGGTCACCAGAGAGAGCAGATGCTATTCCTGGCACCAACATATGAGGAACATTTCACTGACTACACTGGACTATCCCTCCCAAGGCAGAGCATTTGATGCACTTTGTCTTTTCCCCTGTGGCCAGCAGTGGCTACTGAAATTTCAAGACTTTGGTTTGGGTAGCTCTGGAGTATTATGGCTGCTGCTGTGCTTTTACTCTTTCCCATCACTATGTGTTTTATCAGTTTCAGCACTATCAATTCCTTGACTGTGGTTATCACATGCAATAAGCTCCACTGCCTTGTATTTGTGCTGTCTTCAGATATATTCCCTTTTGGAGTTGTATGAGATGGTGCACGGACTCTGCTGGATCTGCATGCGCTGTGCTGCTCACCAGTTGTCACCTCTTAGTCTCATCACATTAGACTCATCTCTCTCTTGAACAGTTCTCTTTTTCCCACTGCTGACTGCAGAAGTTTTGCCTATCACTAATCCTTTTCATTCTTGTCTCTGGCTCACTTGGCTGTTGCTGACGTATGATGTGAAATGGCATGCTAATAACGCTCTACAATATTTCAAGTGGGAGTACCATCATTTTATAAAGAAGCTCCACAGTTTGTCAGTTTTCAGATTTGGTGTCTATTTTGAGTCCAGGTTATTGAACACAATGAAGTGCAATGATGCCTGGACCAAGGTGACTTGAGTTACTCCAGGACATATGGTCTGAATATAATGAAAACTTTCAGATCATCCCTTTCCACATGCAACTTGAAAAGGATTTCCACCCACTGTTGTGCTATACATCTAGTTTTCCCAGTTAGGACCATAACTTCCCAGTCTTCCCTGGTATTTATGAAAGTAGCTGCATATTTTCCTACCAGCCAGTTCTGCCCCCGCACTGCTGTTCCAGGTCGTTAACAGCTCTATTAATCATTGCTGCCAGTTTGGAAGGAGAGCATACCCAATTCCTCACCTCTTGTTGCATTAAAATGAATCACTTTTCCTTACTCCTTTGTCTCCTGCCTGTTTCAGTTAATATTCAGAAGCAAGTTTTGCCAACTCTTGCCATTTCAGGGTCTTGAGTACCTTTACTAAGTGAGTAGGAATGACAGGTTTGACAGTGCCAGTGAGCTCTTCTGCCAGGTGGTTTTTGCTGACCAAGCCCCAGAATTGTTAGGACTGAAGAGGACCCCAACAGGATGCAGCAACCAGCTGTGAGCAGAGTTGGGAGTTGTGGGAAGACAAACTTAGCAGGTTTCTGTGGTGAAAGTAGGGTTGCATTTCATGGAAGCACTTGAATGTACCCCCTTTTGGCTCTAGCAGTACTATTTCCTACATTTGCACCTGGGCAAACAGTCAACAGACAGCCTTGAAGATGTGGCAATCACTTGATTTGAGTTCAAGAATGTCCAGGGTAGCTCCAGGAGGGAGTTGCTCAATACTACCCTTCCCATGGCCATCGAAGAGGCTTGAAGAGAGGGCAGCCTGCAAAGGCTAATGTCGCATTTGCTACCCAGAAACCAACCTTTGCAGGAGGGTTTGCAAAACAGTGAATTTCAAATGCCTGTGGAACAGGCACTGGCAGTGAATTGCAAATTCATGTCAAGCACAGGCAAGAGGAAGTTTCTTCCAGAAGCCACGCTCAATCAGGGAATAGATACACCCCATGACCTTGCATCCCATCAACACCACCTCAGTGCCGAGAATCTCAATTAGCACCGGCAGTGCTCACTGCAAACATTAAACGAACATCTCCTGGGCTGGAAGAGCTCATTCCAAAGCTACTGGGTGGAGAAAGGAGATCATGTTGTCACTAAAACTTATCCCCTGTCTAAAGGGGATGGTGACAGAGCCTGTGAGGACTTCTGCAAAAATTGTTTTTAGCCCAAAAATACGAGGAGAAAAAGAGCGCAGTGAGGTATAAAGCCCAGCTACTGTCACCCACATAGGGCTGCCCTCAGTGACTGCGTTTGAGGGAGGTCAGGCAGGGGAGGCATGCTTTGCTGCTTCCAGTTCCTAATAATTATTGCCTGCATGACAGGTGGTGAGTGTAGGTTTTGCATGTGGCTTCGGAGGAGCTTGTGTCCACTTTTTGCCTCAAAAAGTGAAGAAGATGAAGTAGAAGAAAGCAAAGACACACGGGCACGCTTTACAAAATGAGGGAGTGGCTTGTGATGGAGGTACAAGAGCCTCCCTGACCACAGCCTTCATTTGACAGGTTACAAACAAAAGTACCCTTGGCAGCGAGGCTTTCATCCCAAGGAAGTCTTCTAGCATGTGTTCTGCAAGGACAGGGCATGGTGGGGACACAGGGGCAGAGGGCTGGTTAGCAGCCCTTTTCCATCAGCAGGGAGGTGCAGAGGGCTGGGTAGCAGCCTTTTTCCATACACAGGTGCAGAGGGCTGGGTAGCAGCCTTTTTCCATCGGCAGGGACAAGTGCCCCGTGGTTGCAGCTGAGCAAACAGCCAGTCCCAGGGAGGAGGCCCTGGTCCCAGGGCTCTGGTCCATGACAGATCTGTCGCCAGCAGAGGTGACCAGCAGCCCCCACAGGGACACTGGCTCTGCTGTGGTGCTGGCTCAAACCCCTCCAACCCTGGGACCTCACAATCCCTTGGGTGTTTCCTTCCCTTTATCTCTCCATCTTGTCTGCTCAGGCCAGGGCCAAACTCTTCCTCAGGTATGTCAGCCACCTCACACCAGCCCTGACTTGACAGTGCTGAACCCTCTGACAGGTTCATCTGGAAAGACATTTTGGTGTCTGCATTCCTCATCCTCGCCCAACTCTGAGGTGTGCAAGTCCAAAACAAGATTGAATTTCCTTTTGTTTTCCTCCCTTGGCGGCCATTTTAGGCAAACTCATTTACTGGGTGATATCAGCTGGCCTCAGCCTGAAAATATGGGAGATGTTAAAAATTGTTTTTAGCAGCTCTAAGAAAGCATTTCCCGGTAGGTATTTGCCAGCAGAGGCTGCCAGTTCAAATCACCTCACAAGGACCCTTCAGAGCAGCTCTCAGACAGAGGCAATTTCGATAGTGAGAACAGGCATTTCTGCTATCACTTTTGCTTTCCTCTTCAGGAAAGAATGACCACTTAGCTTTCTTTTTTTTTTTTTT
>VZRX01020122.1:675103-692052 GCA_013398075.1 Notiomystis cincta
TATCGTTCTTTTTTTTTTTTTTTTTTTTTGTGGATTTCATTGGATTGGCATTGTTTATGTGGGGGAAGTTTGCATACTGACTTGTCTCCTATAGCTGTTTTTGTATTGCTCCCTCTCTTCCTGCAAATTTCTCTATCAGTTAAAGCAGTTATTATTAGTACAAACTTTTCTCCTCACTTCTCCTGGGTTTTGCATGACAACAGGGCTCTGTCTGTGGAATCACTCTTTTCTCAGTCCATTCAGGGTATCCCATGCACACATAAGCTGGAGTGCACTGCACTGGTTGCTTAAATACCAGCTGTGGGAAGATCTGCCTCCCTTGGTGGGGGCTGGAGAGTCCCCAGAGGGGCTCATTATTCACCACACACTGCCAAACAGACTGGCAAGCTTGCTTTTACACAGCCAGTCTCTGAGATCAGGTTCACAAAGCATTGCTCTGGGTTTTTTCTTCTCCCCCACCACTTCACCACTTAAAGATCAGGAAAAGAATTCAGCATCTAGAACCAAGATGTGTGCAAGAGAGTAGTTCCCTCTTCACTTCCTCTTTTCCATCCACCAAGCCAGAATGCACAGATAACCCCCCTCAAAAAAGCATCTTTTATTCCCTCTGACCATTAAAACTGTGAGCAGAAACATGCTAATACACAAAAAAATGTACCCTTCTCCACTTGTAACAGCTCTTTTAAATAATTCCTGCCAATTTTCTAAGCCTGACCTCATGTTTCCCCAACATCACAAAGGCCAGCTCTATTCAGGCTGTCCCTTTCCAGGAGATTCCCCATTCGAGCACTTGAAATGCTTTTTGTCTCTTTGGCCACATACAGCACTAAAAGGACTAGAGTAGAGTTTATGTTTACCCAGACTACTTTTATAAGTACATCAAGATCTACAGAGCCACTTCTTACTTCTTTAGGATTTTTAAACACAGGAAGAAGAAAGATTGAAGCGCCAAGTTGTTTCAACAAACAGAAATAGTGCAAACCTCATTTCCTCCCTTGGTGCTTTACATTTGCTATGTGCTCATGCACTTAGAAGCAGGCTGGTTTCAAAACCAATGGTCTTTCAAGCTTATTTAGTTTCAGGGTTTAATTTCTTTTTGTCAGTTATTTTTACTAACAGAATAATTCTCAGTGAGGGGAGTTTGGGCATCTGTTGTGCCATGAAACATAACTTTGAATGAATATCTGTCTCTACAACTTTCTTTCCACAAGCATGAAATGGAGATATAATGCATACATTTCACTCAAGAGTTTAAAGCTCATTGCCTGAGAGCATGATATAAATATAGACTATAAACTCAACAAAGAGAAGGCAAAAAATCTGTTATTTCACAGCAAGAGATTGTTAGACAGTAAAACAAAAGACTGCTGATAAAGCTTACATGCATATTTGAATAAATTACTAGTAAAAGGGCCTGTTAAGTATCAGCAGAGGAAAGGATACCTTATTCCCAGGCTTTAACATGGCTCATGTGCAAAGGTGTCTCCTTGCTTCAATAGGAAAATCCTGGGAAGGACAGGTCATTTGAGATCCTTTGACTCTAGGTTCCTGAGTTTAACTCATCCTTGAGGCACTCACATGAGGAAAATGTGACTGCTCATCTTTTCCAAAGTATTTTTAAATAGTTGTGCAGAAAACAGAAGCTGGAAAAATAAGTCTTAGCTGGAAACTTTGCTTTAACTGAATATCAATGGTTACCTCCTCCAAAGCATTCAACAGACATTACCAGGGTATTTTAGTTTTTACTGGCTTTTAAGATAAGCCTTCAAAAGCCTGCTTTACCATCAGTGTTGGACTAGTTCTGGCAGAACATTTCAAATGCTATTGTACTGTGATCCCTAGATGAGAAGCCTTGCCAAGTTTAATTCGATTTTAATTTAGGTTTTCTGTAGGAGCCTCCAACTTTCCAGTTTCCATGACTATTAAGTTAACTACAGGAAAAACTTTCAGGTTGTTGCTTTGGTCATTATTAGAAGAGCCACTGTTGAGTGTTTTGCCAGTGGCAGCAGTAAGTTGTGCTTACTGAGAAGTGGACAGACAAATGGACAGGTAAAAATACCCCATCCTTTGAAAAAAGTTCATGTGTGTTGGTAGTGAAAGGGAAAACATCCTACATGCCCTGACACAAGGTGTCCTATCTCCTCCTGCACCTCCAGTGACTTGTGAGTGGCCAAATCCTCTCTGCACACCCTGAAAATCTCTGAGCAGAGAACTGAGTTCTGCATCTCACTTGGTGAGTCCCTCTGGATAGGGTCACCTGGGACTGTGACAACATTTCCAGCCCCAAGCACTTCAGCTCTGGCTTGGAGGCAGAGCAGGCACGCCAAGGGCCAGGGTGAGCCACCTGGTGTGTGGTGTGACTGCAACTCAGCTGCAGGGAGCAGCACGTGGGTTTTGTTAAGGATGTTGCTGGGGGACGTGCAGGAGGCACATCTTGAAGAAACTGGGGTAGCAATGCACCCACAGTGCAGCACAGCGGGCATTTCACAGCACTGGGAGGCACACAGACACCTGGGGCACTGAGCTGCTCTGCTCTTGGTGCCACTCAGAGAAATTTGGGCATCCAAACATGCTGACAGCATGGATGCTGAAGTGTCCCCCCGATACACCTTTGGCAGAATGTTTATCTCAGACAGCCCGTGTTTGCTTCAGCAATCGGGCAGTGATCAGAGCTTTTCTGGAGTCTGTCCATGCAAAGCCAAGGCAATGGGAGGCCTGCTCTAAGGGGATTAGAGGGGATCTCTGCTTAATTAGTCTAAGAGGGCTGATCTCAAAGATTATTTCTCACACAGAGCAGAAAGAGCTACCAAATGATCTTTGGGTCAGTCAATTACTGCCCATATTGGGTGATGTGGCAGAAAACTGGTGATCTTTTGATCCAGAAATCCAGCAGCAGAGGTAAGCGGGACCATACTGACACACAGCTGGTCAGGGGGAAGCATAGGCCATTCCCCTCTCACAGGGTGGCAGAGCAGCAGCCCCTGAAATCACAGTGGCCTGATTAGCCCAGCTTATCTGGAAACATCCTCCGAGGTGGCTCCTCAAGACAGCACAAGTGTTCAGCATGATCTGGTCGTGCAGTTCCTGACTAACACATGGAAGAAAAAGATGGCTCCCCTAGCCTTGTGCTGTGATGGACAGCATCTCAAGGTGGTTTTTCAAGGAAAGTACAGGTTTAGGAGCAATTGCATGATCAGTTAAAGGAGCTGTGTGTCTCTAAACATGCTAAGTCGCAGCTGTGGTCTGCAGGGAAGCTTTGCTAAAGAAGGTGAGTGTAGCAGCTGCTGCAGTGCTAATCCAGCTCTCTCGGCACTCCCAGCACCATCACAGGAGCAGGCTGCCCATCACCCAGCGCCACACGGTGTGGCAGACACTGCTCATTCAAGCTCTTCCTTACAGGGAGATTTGTATGGGTAGGGAACAGGGAATTCTCTTTTTTCTTGAACTTTTCTTACCATTGCGGCCATAGACCCCAAGTGACCATCTGCTTCCACCATCTCCTTTTTATTCTTGATCAGGGAACTTTATGGATTGTTTTGATATTGCCATCCAAGCTCAGTGAGCTGTAAGGAGCAGTTCCTCTCCCCAAGTCTTCCCTTTTCCCTCCTTTTAATTTGCATTTATAGGTTTCTAGACGCATAAAGGTGACAAATAGTACCTAAAACTTTTTTTTTGTTGGAGATAGCAAGATGAGGATAACTGAATTTGGTTTGCACTGTTTTTTATCTTGTTGCTTGGTTTTTACTGTTTCGTGGTTTTTGTTCATTGGTGTGTTTTAAAACTTTTGACAAACATGCCAAAATCCGGAACAAATGAAAAAGTTTAATACGGAGCAGCACTGTGAACTTTTTAAAAGTGTGGTTTTCATAATTTATCAGAAAACTCCACCAGTTATAAACAAGCAAACTAGGTTCACAGCTTCAGTGATGCATGGGCTGTGTACATTTCTGAGTCAGAGTGTCTCCTGAGAGCAGGGGAGATGCAGCTTCTGCCATGAACTATTGATTCAAGAGCACACAGTGGTTGCTTTGTGCAAAATCTATAGAAGATTAGAAAAAAAAAGAAAAGAACAGGAAAAAAAAGGGAATAAAGGAGGAAGAATCTCTCTTGTCTTACATGAAACAAATTGTTTTCCACATAGAAAAAAGATGAACATAAGAACATGATGTTCACCCGATGGCAGAGGTGGCTTGCCTGGAGTGAAAAGCCATGTACCTTTATGAGCAGTATATCTCCCCTGTCACTCTCATTCCTCCATACTCACAAATATAAAGTTTTTACCAGTGTATGTTTCTGGACAAACCAAAGAGCTCTGAAACAGGGGTACCTCACCTAATGGGGAGAAAGCAATGTTTATTGCTCTCACGAAAAATGCCAAGGAAAATGAGCATTTTGCTTTAGATCTGATGCAGAGATGAGAGCACCCTCCCCACAGTCATCACAGAGAGCTGTTTTGCAGGTGGATGTTGTCTTGCTGGATTAAGGATATCCACCTGATGGGTTACCTTTAAATGCAGAGATTAGGAATTATCTCAGCAAACTATCATGCATGTCACGCACAGCATTCCCCGGTTGAAAAGGGGAACAAGCAGACAACATGCTCGAAGCACCCACCCACTCTTCATGATCTCTGACTGCTTGAATAAGTACGTTCCTAGAAATAACCACAAATAGCACCTTCATCAAGAAAGGTTGATTGAGTTCCTTAATAAAGAGGTGCCAACTCTTATGAATACTTCTCAAATCTTCACAGTGTGTCTTTTCCTGAAAAAATAGGCAGAACCAAAAGAGTCTTTGGTGTTCTCACTCCAGCTTAAAACACAAAGCTAAATGTTTTATCAGTACTGCATTTAAGTGCTGTCTTCTCCCCCCAAAAATTTCTATAGAACCACACAGGAAAAAGCAACTAAAAATCAGTTAGAGAAATACAAAAGCCTAGAAGAAATCCTGCCCTGTTAGAGCAGCACCTATTACAAGTCTTCAGGCATCATGGAGAATTTGAGAAGCACCTTAATTCACATAGCAGAGTGTCCTCATCCATTTACTCTCTATCAATAGGACACTTATGTATCATCTATTTTGCTTTGCAGAATCTTATCTCCTTTGTGTTAATCAATTATTTGTGTTCCTGTATTTAAAGTCTCACACAGCAAACACTATAAAGGTTAACTTACTATTGCCTTACTTAGGCAAGGACTTCTAGGCAAAATCACACTAGCACTTCTGGAAAGTTTTTCTTGTGTCCCTGCATTGGTCACATGCCATCAGTCAGGTTATGAGGTTCCTGTGTTCAGACCAGTCCTCCACTGCTGGTGTTAATGGAGTCTGCCTCTGAATCTGCTCCTAGATGACTTCACTGCCAGCAAAGCTGATTTCTATTCCTTAAACAAGAAACATTGAGATCTACAGTTGGAAATCCTCCCTGCTGAAGTCTCATCCTACTCTTTCCCACTCTATTTCTCAGCTCTCAGACAGTGTGTACAGACAAGGACTGTGCCTTGCACCCAGCACTTACTACATATGAAATACAAAGAGCAGAAAACATATCCAATCCAGTTGAAGAGTCTGGATGCAGACTAAGAGGATTCTTATCCCTCCTTATAGTAGGCAAACCATTTTTCCAGCTTATAATTTGGCCATGTTTAGACCTATGTACCAATATTGTGGGGTTTTGGGCAATTTTCCAGTGGTTCAAATCAGAATGGTACCAAGTTTTGACAGAATATTTTCAAGAATTTGGCACATAGAGAATGGTGCATCTTGCATTGTTTTATCCTTAGAAACAGTTGAACCATTAAAAAACAGAGAACAAACAACCACCCCCAAATCTGGGACAGAGAGATCATCCTGAAAAAACTGGAGCTCTACTAATTAGTTTGGAAAGCAGAAAAAAATATCACCTTATCTCATACTGGAAAGTGCCAGGCAACCTCTACTAGGTTTGATTATTCCATCTGCAAGAACAAAGGGTGAATAGCTAAAAGAAGCCTATGTAATAACCAGAAGAGCTGTGATCTAGAGTATATTCTTGGCTGTAGGATGAAAGCATGTTTTGTTTTCCTAAGCTGTGTTGTACAACTAGAAACTGAGGTGACATGTCTCAAGTATTTGGGGATGACGTTTGAGGTTAATGTCTTTTGGTTATTAAACTGTACAAGGATTCTAAAGCAAGAAAAAATTCAGAATCTTTCCACACAACATCTCAAGAAGCAGATTTATACTTATTTCAATTAAATATCTTGTAGAAGGCTACACTTCAGATTCAGCTCTCTGATCTACCTAATAAGCACTTTTGTGCAAGAATACTCTTAATCTTAACACTCGTATTTCTACCATTCAACATAACACTCAGTCTACCTACATATTTTTCTTCAGCAGTCTTTCAGGTTTATATATTCACCTCTTTAACCTAGATCCACCCCCATTCTCCTCCACTTCTGCCAGCTAACCACCTCACTTCTCCATTCTTCAGTGAGACTCCTATGTGGCTGTCTGGCCTTGCAAACACTCCTAAGAAGAGCAGCCAGGTCTGTTATCCAGTTGTCTACGTACGCGGTCACTGCACCGTGAAGAATTTGAAATAAATTCTCAGTGCCCCCCAGACTATTTCACATTCCAGTCAGACCAAAAAGTGTGTGCTTGAAAGTACACAGAAAAGCCGTTCCAGCAGAGTGGGAAGAAGATGTGCCGTTAGCAGTTCCAGTATTGCACAGTGCCTGGCTCACATCAACACGGCTTTTTCTTCCACCCACTTGCAATCCAGCCTGTAGATGCAACCCACAGCCTGGAGAAGAGAAGGCTCCAGGGAGCCTTCTGGCAGTCTTCCAGGACCTAAAAGGGAGCAAGAGAGCTGGAGAGGGACCTTTGACAAGAGCCTGTAGTGACAGGACACGGGAGAATGGCTTCAACTGAAAGAGGGCAGGTTTAGATTCTAAGGAAGAAATTGTCTGCACTGTGAGGGTGGTGAGGCACTGGAACAGGCTGCACAGAGAAGCTCTGGATGCCCCATCCCTGGAAGTGTTCAAGGCCAGGCTTTGAACAATCTGGTCTAGTGGAAGGCATCCCTGTCCATGGCACAGGGATTGGAACTAGATGAACTTTAAACATCCCTTTCTGTCTGAATCATTCTGTGAGCATATGACTCTTAACTCAGTACTTTTTACTTCCAATGTGAGAAGAAAACATGTTGTGTTGACCATCAGACAAACAAAGCCCTAAACAATTGGAGTCAAAATCCAGATGTATTAACTGACCTCCCTATGAAGAAAAGAAACCTGCAGTTCCAAATGTCAGTGATTCACTTAGTAAAAAAAACACAAGAAAAGTTCTTTCTGCAGGTTTTATGGCAAAACAGGAATTAAGTTTTTGACAACTGAGTAGGACACTAGTGCATTCAAACCATCACTGGAAGCTGGAAATTTCTTCCTTAAATGAGAATGACCAAGATGGTGCCTGCCAAAGGAAGAGATGACTACAGATGGAGTACACTGCTATGGGCCAGACAGAGCAATAAACACAGTTGTCAGCAATTTCAGAGTCATTCTTCCTGCACTCAGAAAAATAGATGTCGTTTGATGGAGAATAAAGCACAAGGTAAACAGCAAGGACACAATACTACTGAAGTTAACTTGGGATAAAAGATGTAGTCCAGTGATTCCCTGGTCAAGCAACAAAAAAAATGACCAAAGGTTGGTGATCCAGTTAGACTGATACCTGTGGAAGACTGATAACCAGATATTATAGCCAACCAAAATATTTTACAGAGTTAAAAGCTTCCTGCAGTAGCTAGAAAAAAAAAAAAAAGGAGGCAGGGTGGAGAGAGACAGAGAAAGCATTTGCTAGGAGTGAAAAATCCAAAGTTTTCTAGCTGTTTAGTTATTTGAAAAGAGCATGTCATACATTGGCATTTTTTTTTAACTGTTCAGAACAGCTCAATGAATTCCTGTTGTCCCTGTATAGGTATCTTCTCGGGCAAAACAAAAGGATATTACTAAGCTAATGGGACTGGAAGAATCCATCAGCAAAACTTCCCCTGGAACTGATTCACAGAATGAATGGGCAAATCAAAAACATGAAATTAGCAGTATGTGTCAGCCTTCTATATGATCCATAGAACTAAAAGCTTTTAAGATGTGCCAGCTTCAGGCTTCTTGCTCCTTAAGGCATGCATGACATGAAAACAAGAGACTACCAAGCACCCATCATTACTGAAAATAGGGTATTTTAGCGATACTGGCATGACTAAAATGTAACTGCTGATCAGTGCCAATTAGCTAGAATAATCCTGTTAGCGTTAACTCAACTGTTCATTTATAAATCTCTGCAACACTAATTGTATTTGAAGTTCTTTTAACACTAACTCCTTTTGTGTGGTGCTGAAAGACTTCAAAACACTCATCATTTGAACAGCTGATATAACAAACAATCCTTCTTTAACCCTTTGCAGCCTCAGAGCTATAAAAGTAGTTCTGCATATTAACTACATCATATACTGAACAAGTTTTATTTGGTTATTTTTTTATAAATGGAGCATTTTATTGTATATTTACAATAAACACTATTCTCTTGCCACAGCAAGAGCTGTATCTTATCAAATACTGAGTATTACTGATTGTTGCCAGTGTATATCCCACTAAGAAAAGTGAACAATAAAAACTCCTTTGCTGCTATTGTTCCTTATCAAGCTTGTACAATGTATGTCCATCCATAAAAAATAAAGTATATTTGATTTTACTTAAGTGCTATTTAAATTGTACCAGAAGAGCATTTTGGCAGGAAATACTTAGCTGAACTGAAAATAGTTGACACTGTTGTTTCAAATTACTGGGCATCCTCATCAGCTCTGGATGAACTTTGTGATCAAATCAAAATGGACAATACAGAAAATACAAAGAAGATTTCATTAAATAAATTTATTTGTTAAAATAATTTAACTCCAAATACAACTGCTGAGTTTGCATTGAGTTCTATGTACAATTCTTGTTTTATTTGAAACATCAAGGTTTAAACAACTGACATTGTTACAAAACAAACTGTTGCCCCATTTTAAGTTGCCAGTTGTATTAGAGCTCAACAATTAACTGTGAAATACATTAATTCACCCCTAGGAAACTCCAAATCAACAGCGTTAAGTCTGACTCCAGAACCCACTTCAGTCTTTCTTCAAACCCTGATCAAGAATTAACAGATGCACAACAATGCAGATAAAAGCCTCCTGCAGTTGTCAAACATTTGCTTTTGTTGCGGAGTTTCACAATTAAAGCCTAACCAGTGCTTTGACGGCACACTGGTAAAAAAAAAATAAAAAATTAAAAACAAACATGCACAAAACCCCCCAACCAAATGGCTGACATCTTTAGGCAACATTCTATACAGGAAAGCAAATACCAGTAGTTTTCCCACAGAAAAGTAATGGCAACTGTAGCACTGGGGTTAGGGAGAGGCTAGGATCAGAACAGAAAATGTCACCAAATTTCTTTTTTTTTGATGCTCTGAAGGAGTGGCCAGGGGAATGGACACAACAGAAAAAACCCAAACAAAATCCAATGCAAGTTATATTTAATACTCTTGATCTGATTGTGGTTTGTTTGCTTTGAATGGTTTTTGTGTGTATTTTTAAGGGAAAGAGGAAACAGTTGCTCTCACTATCATAGCTTAAAAGAATAAAAGTTGCAACTTTTTTTTTTAAAAAACCAACAAAACTGGAGAAATGCTGTCTTTGTAGAAAAGTACAAAGCTCTACAAGGACAGCCAAAGGAAAAGTGGGTCTTTGGAACAAATCATAATATTTTAAGGCATGTTATAAGAAACTTTCAAATACTATAATTGGTAATCCTATCAGGGTACAAATGAAAGAGTGACCCAAGACCAGTGACTCCTGCAGGGTGGCCATGCAGCCGCCGTGTGGCTCACCTACCTCCCTTTCTGCTACCCCTGTAACTTGAAAAATCTGTCGAGTGCAACTGTCATTGATTCAAGCTCCACTATCTTCACATTAGTGGAAATACAAATAGTGCATAACTACTTCCTCAGAACTATACAATGAAAAACAACACTTACACTTTGCCCCCCCAGCCAAGTTGTGTGGTAGCTTACATATGGCCTATGCTTTTGAAAATGTAAGAGTGTAATGAAGAAACAAAACTGGGAGATATTTTCTTCAATATTTTCTGTTAAAAATTTACTGTGCAATTTTTCCTATATTTAAAGCCCATCTGCTTTACATTATGAACTTCATGTTAGGCTGTTCATACTCTACTTCATGCCATTTTCTTGGTTGATGAACAATCTGCAAGGTAAGATTTTTAACATCTCTGTAAATAACCTTGCATAACATGCACTTCCAACTCAGTTTGAAATTTGGCTTTGGTTTGTTTTCTGGGGTTTGTTTTTTGTGGTTTTTCTTTCGAGTGCTTATGCAGTGGATCTCACACTGACAAAGCTGTTTTATGGATGGATTGTGCTGCTTCATTAACTGTTTCCAATCTAGATACTTGAAACCCTGAAATATCATCAATCCAACATCTCACATCTTGCTTAAGCATGGCAGCTGACACAATGGGCAGGCAGGGGGTGGTAAGAGAACATTCATACCATCTAGTTTAGGCATGTGAGTTGTGTGACTTGGAGGACTAAAGTTAAAAGCCTAAGTTTGCTATATAGTCAATGGAAAGAGGTAGGTGCCTCTAGGAGGGCGATTCAGAGCACCCAAAATGGGCATTCAGATGCCAGAAAAAAACGGTGTGCCTATCTCCCTAAGAGAACAAAGTACAGTAACAAAAGCTCTGCAAGGTAGGTGGGAAATGGGCTACATTTATGTTCTAGTAAGGCTTAATGTTCTGTGACATCTAATGCCCTTTGTCACACTGGTTGTGA
The DNA here is from genome assembly GCA_013398075.1 of Notiomystis cincta. Classification (NCBI taxonomy): domain Eukaryota; kingdom Metazoa; phylum Chordata; class Aves; order Passeriformes; family Notiomystidae; genus Notiomystis; species Notiomystis cincta. The sequence goes on from VZRX01020122.1 coordinate 685,979, forward strand.
AAAGGTCTTGAAAGATTAAGGGCAGAGTTGGCCAGTTCTCTTCTGTGAAAATGATTTTCTTTAGTTACCATCCAGTGAACTATAATTCACTATAATTCAAAATGTTAAGGATATTTATGTATGGAAATCTGCAAAGTGTTTTCTACTCCAGTGTCCTTTGTGGCAGATGAGAGCGCTTTTAGGAAGTTCTGCAGATGGAGGCAAAACTCTCGAACCTAACTCCAATTACAGCATTTCTAAGGGCCATATACACACACACATACACACTCAACACACACACACACACAGCCCAGCACCCCTATTTTCACTCATTTAAACACAAGGAACTACACTGTTACTGCACAAGATTGAAAAACTAATAAACGCATGGTGTTATTTAGACCACAGGCTCAGTGACTGTATTTTTATGGCCAATTTTACCTATAAAAGATCCAGCTCAAGACAATCTCTCCAGCATTTAAAATCTAAACATTGCGATTGAAAACTTTTCTATACTTTGATTGTAAGACTTTGAAATAGGTATTTCTGTGCCATTAGTCATGCAAATGATAAATACTTCACTGCTATGAAACTAGCAAGTCAGAGCTCGAGCATCCTTTCAAAATAAAATATTTGCTCCCACCATTAAACACTCCAATAATTGGGGCAACCTTTGAATAGTGTGTCAGGCAATTAAAGAGCCATTTCCACACTCACCTAAGGAATTACAACCGTAACTATTTCACCTCTGAACCAAATGATTTCCCGTGGTTATTCAATTTAAGTTTTCAACATTAAAGCTATCAAATAGCAAACTGGATTTTCAAAGGTTAGTTCGGGATCACACCAGAGAATGTAGCCCTTGAAGGCAAGAAAAACTGTTGTCTTTAACAAACTTAAAAATGCAGGATGTTCATACTGTCCCACGAGGTTTCTGCAGAAGGGAACATATGGATGAAACATGGCTTAATTTTCCTTACAAGATGGTACTAGTTAATCTTATAAAGTGTTCCTTGTTAGTAAGGCTCAGCAATTTTTTTTTTCATCACAGTTGCTTCCTCCTGGTTCAGTAAAGTGAAAATAAAGATGCTTCCTGCTTTGTAAACAGAGGGTTTGTTTGGCTTTTTGTAGACCAAAACCTGAAGCGATCCTCCATTTTTGAGCAGCAAAATGAAAGATTTAAAACATTCCAATGCCAGACTGTTTCTTCACCCGTCATTTGTTTCCAGATCTTGCCTCTCATTTCACACACTGATTCAATGTTTTCTATTTCAAGATGTGGGATAAAGTGTAGAAATAATAGCATTGATTTTGAAAAGAATCCAAACTATATGGGTCTCTGGTAGCCTTCTCCTCCAACACTGTCAGAAGTTCTGGTGAAATCAACATAACTGACTGAACAAACTCAGCCACATGTGATAGTGCCCATTCTGAAGCGTGGCAATCAGACACCAAAAGACTTGGCTCTCCTTTTCGTGCTTATGCTCGTTGTGAATGGTCTTCAGAGATATCCTCTCCACTGCTTTTGTCTCCTGTTTCCAAAAGGATTCTGTCCTCTTCGGAAATAGTTGCTGTTGTTGCTGTCTGACATGACAACACATGTACGTTCGACTGGAACGACCCTGTAGATCAACTGACTGTGCCATAAAATTGCAGGTGCTCAAAGGGAAAAAACGGGTGAGATGTGGTCATTTAACCCAATTATATTCAGAGTCAGTGATTGACTTTCAATGCTCAGCTCTGAGTTAATGTTGCTACTTCACTACAGATGTATTTCAAGTGACCCACAAACCAGGAAGTGAAGTAGACAGTTTTACCACCTTACAAAATTTCTGCAAATTAAGTCCAGGTTAGGTCATTTTTAATGCTATTGTATATTACATGCAGAACAGCATGGGTCATCTTTGTCTGGCTGTGCTGCATAGTTCATTTGTCTAACAATTTCCGCAAAGAGCTCATCCACCATTGTTTTACTTTTAGCAGAGGTCTCCATAAAGGGGCAGCCCCATTCTTCAGCTAAGGCTCTGCCTTCACTCAATGATACTTCTCTCTCACTTTCCAGGTCCACTTTATTACCAACCAGAATTACTGGCACCTTCTCATACCTACAGTTTAAAAACAAAAACAACAACAATAATTATATTTTTTTAAATGGCAACATTCTTAAAGTAAAAAAAAAAAAAAAGAAAAAAAGTCTATTTGCAAACAGTACAGACCCAACAGGAAAGAGACATTTGGATGATCTTAAAATTTTACATTTGAAAAAATGCGTATTTCACATTCTAGCAATTTGTTGCACATCTTGCTCCCCTCAGAGTTTTAAGAGTTCTACAAAAATCTTCCTCCTCTGAATTTTCCTTCCCTCCAGGAAATATGCCAGGAATACTTCCACACTACAAAAATGAGGAATGTAATACTATTTTCTCTGTCTGCAATCTCCATGAGTAAGAACAGGATGGACATCAAACTCTCCCTTGAACATTACATCCTCTTTCTCCCTGAGTGGGTATTTTGTATCTCCTGCTTGGGATAACAATGCAACACTCACCCTTTCAAGGGTACATTTACCTTTGGTCAATATACACAGAAATCTCTGAATAGCAATAAATAAGACAAAACCAAAGGGGCAGTAAATTAATTCCAAATTTCACGAAATGTAGTCCACTTCAAGCACTGCATACACACAGAAGTTTTGTTATATAAAAACATGTATTAGATAATACAGAATGTGTATCTCTCCCTTGCAGCATTCACATCATTATGCCAGTTAAACAAGTTGAAGAGACAAATAAAAAAACAAAATTAAGTTCCAGGCAATACTATCACAGTTCTGCTTCCTAATCAACTTGGACAGCCCAACAGATCATATAACTATGAAGGAATTTGTTACTTTGCACCTCCTTGTGAAGGGATTCTTGCCAAATTATTTAACAAAATTGAAATGTCTGCCTTTTTTTTCCCCCATCCTCACATTCATAAACCTGTCTTCAGACATGAAACTAAGTGTTCCATCAGGTTTTAAATTTACATATTTGCCATAGAAAAGAGAGAAGAAAACACTGGGCCTATTTCCAAAATACTCTTACACAGATTTTCTCATGAAAGAAACTAGGACCAAGAGAAAAAACAATTATGACTTTTAGTATTTAAACCAGACCTAAGAGAAGCCAGATGGTACCTTCTTAACTTAAACCTGATTTTCTCCTTCATATTATCTTAGTAGTATTGCTTTGAGTCAAATCACTGGAGTAAGACTGAACTGTGGACAGACAAAAGATGCAGCTGACACCTGCAGCAGCTGAAGATGACACCCTGCTTAAGCCACCTATTACACCTTCTTCATCCCTCCCACGCCTTCCTCCTGCCTGCCAGGCAAGGCAGCAGAGCAGTGCTGGTGCATCTGCCTCATCTGGTTGAGGGAAACAGCCTGCTTCCCTGTCTGTCACCACTCTGCACTGCAACAGGTAACCTGTGTGCTCCTGCTGGCTCTGCTGCACGGCTCCCCCAGCGTTGGAAAGGATAAAAGGCCAATAATGTCTCAAACCACATCAGCAACTCTGACATCACCAGATTAGTATCAAAAATTTGTCCAACTATGTCATAAGATGTAGCTGAAATTCTAAACTTTGTTATACCTCTTTGCTAACTAAGGGAGTGTCATTTAATCCATAGTCTAGGGCTGTCATAAATAACTGTAGAGAATTCCTCTCAGTTTTACCATTTATCCTGCCTTCAGTTACCATCTGAAGAGACACAATCCATTTCTTACTCTGTGGATATGCAGTGTTTAGCACAATGATACCTTTGGAACTCTTGCAAGAGCTAAGCTGCCATTAATTAAGTACCAAAATACACACAAACATCTTGAAATCTGTCCTCCTGCATTTAAACACAAGATAGCACAGTCTTTAATTGCATAAGATGGATGGCATTCAACAGATAAAAAGAAATATTGAATTGCTGTCTTATCTTTATTGCTCAGATGCATGTGTCCTATTGTATTTGCTACAGAGCATTAAAAAAACCTTCAGTGGAAATGGAATCAGGAACACCTTCACTGCATTTCTTGATGTCTGAGGGCCCCAAACTTCCTCTCACTCTCCATTGGCTTGCCCTCTGGTAAAACTGAGAAATTCAAACCAGGTGCTTGAGAAATACTCAGTGAAAAAATAGATGAGCCAGAATTAAAACACAAGATCACAACCCAGTTTTACGAGATCACTCCGATTTGTTGAGAAATACATGAGGAAAAACATACACACTTGTTGCAGAGTTATAGTCAGTTCCACTGAAAAATTCAAATGCTTAAAAGGTTTAGAAACCCTGGAAAAGCTGGGCAACTAAATATCTGAGAGTTTGTATGCTATGAGTACTCGGCACCTGGGAAATGGAGCAGTGGAAACCCTGATGTTTCATACTGAAGAATGGAAAGAACTGATGAGCTGACAGAAAAGATGTGAAAAGCCTAATTTAATATATTTGCACAGGACCATCTAGGAACTATTAGGTGGAACAGATAGAAGCAATTTTCTGTATTGCTTTTCCTGTTGCATTTACCCAATTCACTACTTACCTTTACCACCTAAAATGAGATCCTACAGTCAATAGCCTTATTCACCTTATAATACAGATTCACCCAATAACCAATAACTTTACAATACTGAAATGTGTAAGAAAGTGTTTCTGCAAAGCTCTCATTACCTCCTCTTATCAAAAATAAAGTTGCTCTTGCAGAATACACCCCTGTACTATCTAGATTTTGAGTAGTTAACTTTACAGAGAAAATACATTTTATATATATATATTTTGTGTGGCATATATTTTAGATTTTTATATATACTTATGCCTGTCTATAATAAATACATGCAATTTATTTTTCTACATAGAAAAGCCAGTGTCTACTGCCTAGAATACAGCAAATAATGGAAAAACAGTCCACAGATACTGAGAAGACTGGCCCTGATATGGGCTTATGAGCTCCAGCTCAATATCAGTCCTGCCAGCCCCAAGCTGAGCAGGGGGAGTCAGACCAGACTGTGTATCATATTTCCCAAGTACCAAGAAGATGATGAAACTGTGTAGTTTCATTCAGAGTCCTAAGGGTGTCCACACTGTGCTTTCCAGCTTCTGAAACCTGGTAACACTTTGTGGAAAATCTAGCTCTTGACTAAATCAAACTCTACAAGCTCTCAACACTGCCAGAATTTCCTGCCTCCCTTAGTAACTTGGGCAATTTTTTTCTGATGAGTACTGGGGAGATCCCTGGCTCAATCCTATCCTTCCTACAGCTGCTGATCTCACTGGAGACGGCTTCTGCCTGCATCTGGAGACTCCACTTGATCCTCAGAGCTTTGACCAGCCAGATGCTGGTCACACTCAGGTGGTGTGTGGCAGAACAGGCCCACAAAGGGAGGGACCATGTGGGAGAATTGTATGATTCTAATGAGATCTGAAGGGAAGAAGAATATCTCTTCCTCACAGAATTTTCACCCTATGGAATTTCAGTGGCCCAAGAAAAAAACAGGTTCTTTACAAAGGAAAAAACAAACAAACAAACAGAAAAAGAGCCACCTTTCAATGTCCAAGCAGCAATGCAGAAGAATCCTTCTAAAGAACCACAAAATCAAACTTAGGAATTCACAAATCCTTCCAAAAGATTCTAGTAGGATCTAACTTACTCATAAATACTTTTAGCAAAGCAAAAGAGGCTAAAATCCCTAACTGAAGTCCTGAATCCAGACTGCTGTTCCCATCGCAGGATCTGTGAGAGATCAGCTCAGTCCACAGTGGGAGCTGGGCAGAAGTTTTGCCTTTTGCTGCAGCCCATCTGCCTGTCCCCTTAGAAATGCAAAAGTGGCACAATTCTGTTCCTCATTTCTGGAGCAGGAAAATCCAATTTTCTCAGTATGGCTGAAAAGCTTTGAGCAGCACTGATCGTTCCTAATGAAAAGCACGAGGGCCACCTGAAAATAAGAATTGCTGCCACTTTTGTCAGTATCAGTGCAGCACAGTATGGATTCTAGGGCAAACATCACAGCAGAGCCTGTAAGAAACACTCTCAAATGTAGCAGGGGAAGGCTTGACTTTTAAGACCT
>VZRX01020122.1:698854-713650 GCA_013398075.1 Notiomystis cincta
CCCTTTCAAGGGTACATTTACCTTTGGTCAATATACACAGAAATCTCTGAATAGCAATAAATAAGACAAAACCAAAGGGGCAGTAAATTAATTCCAAATTTCACGAAATGTAGTCCACTTCAAGCACTGCATACACACAGAAGTTTTGTTATATAAAAACATGTATTAGATAATACAGAATGTGTATCTCTCCCTTGCAGCATTCACATCATTATGCCAGTTAAACAAGTTGAAGAGACAAATAAAAAAACAAAATTAAGTTCCAGGCAATACTATCACAGTTCTGCTTCCTAATCAACTTGGACAGCCCAACAGATCATATAACTATGAAGGAATTTGTTACTTTGCACCTCCTTGTGAAGGGATTCTTGCCAAATTATTTAACAAAATTGAAATGTCTGCCTTTTTTTTCCCCCATCCTCACATTCATAAACCTGTCTTCAGACATGAAACTAAGTGTTCCATCAGGTTTTAAATTTACATATTTGCCATAGAAAAGAGAGAAGAAAACACTGGGCCTATTTCCAAAATACTCTTACACAGATTTTCTCATGAAAGAAACTAGGACCAAGAGAAAAAACAATTATGACTTTTAGTATTTAAACCAGACCTAAGAGAAGCCAGATGGTACCTTCTTAACTTAAACCTGATTTTCTCCTTCATATTATCTTAGTAGTATTGCTTTGAGTCAAATCACTGGAGTAAGACTGAACTGTGGACAGACAAAAGATGCAGCTGACACCTGCAGCAGCTGAAGATGACACCCTGCTTAAGCCACCTATTACACCTTCTTCATCCCTCCCACGCCTTCCTCCTGCCTGCCAGGCAAGGCAGCAGAGCAGTGCTGGTGCATCTGCCTCATCTGGTTGAGGGAAACAGCCTGCTTCCCTGTCTGTCACCACTCTGCACTGCAACAGGTAACCTGTGTGCTCCTGCTGGCTCTGCTGCACGGCTCCCCCAGCGTTGGAAAGGATAAAAGGCCAATAATGTCTCAAACCACATCAGCAACTCTGACATCACCAGATTAGTATCAAAAATTTGTCCAACTATGTCATAAGATGTAGCTGAAATTCTAAACTTTGTTATACCTCTTTGCTAACTAAGGGAGTGTCATTTAATCCATAGTCTAGGGCTGTCATAAATAACTGTAGAGAATTCCTCTCAGTTTTACCATTTATCCTGCCTTCAGTTACCATCTGAAGAGACACAATCCATTTCTTACTCTGTGGATATGCAGTGTTTAGCACAATGATACCTTTGGAACTCTTGCAAGAGCTAAGCTGCCATTAATTAAGTACCAAAATACACACAAACATCTTGAAATCTGTCCTCCTGCATTTAAACACAAGATAGCACAGTCTTTAATTGCATAAGATGGATGGCATTCAACAGATAAAAAGAAATATTGAATTGCTGTCTTATCTTTATTGCTCAGATGCATGTGTCCTATTGTATTTGCTACAGAGCATTAAAAAAACCTTCAGTGGAAATGGAATCAGGAACACCTTCACTGCATTTCTTGATGTCTGAGGGCCCCAAACTTCCTCTCACTCTCCATTGGCTTGCCCTCTGGTAAAACTGAGAAATTCAAACCAGGTGCTTGAGAAATACTCAGTGAAAAAATAGATGAGCCAGAATTAAAACACAAGATCACAACCCAGTTTTACGAGATCACTCCGATTTGTTGAGAAATACATGAGGAAAAACATACACACTTGTTGCAGAGTTATAGTCAGTTCCACTGAAAAATTCAAATGCTTAAAAGGTTTAGAAACCCTGGAAAAGCTGGGCAACTAAATATCTGAGAGTTTGTATGCTATGAGTACTCGGCACCTGGGAAATGGAGCAGTGGAAACCCTGATGTTTCATACTGAAGAATGGAAAGAACTGATGAGCTGACAGAAAAGATGTGAAAAGCCTAATTTAATATATTTGCACAGGACCATCTAGGAACTATTAGGTGGAACAGATAGAAGCAATTTTCTGTATTGCTTTTCCTGTTGCATTTACCCAATTCACTACTTACCTTTACCACCTAAAATGAGATCCTACAGTCAATAGCCTTATTCACCTTATAATACAGATTCACCCAATAACCAATAACTTTACAATACTGAAATGTGTAAGAAAGTGTTTCTGCAAAGCTCTCATTACCTCCTCTTATCAAAAATAAAGTTGCTCTTGCAGAATACACCCCTGTACTATCTAGATTTTGAGTAGTTAACTTTACAGAGAAAATACATTTTATATATATATATTTTGTGTGGCATATATTTTAGATTTTTATATATACTTATGCCTGTCTATAATAAATACATGCAATTTATTTTTCTACATAGAAAAGCCAGTGTCTACTGCCTAGAATACAGCAAATAATGGAAAAACAGTCCACAGATACTGAGAAGACTGGCCCTGATATGGGCTTATGAGCTCCAGCTCAATATCAGTCCTGCCAGCCCCAAGCTGAGCAGGGGGAGTCAGACCAGACTGTGTATCATATTTCCCAAGTACCAAGAAGATGATGAAACTGTGTAGTTTCATTCAGAGTCCTAAGGGTGTCCACACTGTGCTTTCCAGCTTCTGAAACCTGGTAACACTTTGTGGAAAATCTAGCTCTTGACTAAATCAAACTCTACAAGCTCTCAACACTGCCAGAATTTCCTGCCTCCCTTAGTAACTTGGGCAATTTTTTTCTGATGAGTACTGGGGAGATCCCTGGCTCAATCCTATCCTTCCTACAGCTGCTGATCTCACTGGAGACGGCTTCTGCCTGCATCTGGAGACTCCACTTGATCCTCAGAGCTTTGACCAGCCAGATGCTGGTCACACTCAGGTGGTGTGTGGCAGAACAGGCCCACAAAGGGAGGGACCATGTGGGAGAATTGTATGATTCTAATGAGATCTGAAGGGAAGAAGAATATCTCTTCCTCACAGAATTTTCACCCTATGGAATTTCAGTGGCCCAAGAAAAAAACAGGTTCTTTACAAAGGAAAAAACAAACAAACAAACAGAAAAAGAGCCACCTTTCAATGTCCAAGCAGCAATGCAGAAGAATCCTTCTAAAGAACCACAAAATCAAACTTAGGAATTCACAAATCCTTCCAAAAGATTCTAGTAGGATCTAACTTACTCATAAATACTTTTAGCAAAGCAAAAGAGGCTAAAATCCCTAACTGAAGTCCTGAATCCAGACTGCTGTTCCCATCGCAGGATCTGTGAGAGATCAGCTCAGTCCACAGTGGGAGCTGGGCAGAAGTTTTGCCTTTTGCTGCAGCCCATCTGCCTGTCCCCTTAGAAATGCAAAAGTGGCACAATTCTGTTCCTCATTTCTGGAGCAGGAAAATCCAATTTTCTCAGTATGGCTGAAAAGCTTTGAGCAGCACTGATCGTTCCTAATGAAAAGCACGAGGGCCACCTGAAAATAAGAATTGCTGCCACTTTTGTCAGTATCAGTGCAGCACAGTATGGATTCTAGGGCAAACATCACAGCAGAGCCTGTAAGAAACACTCTCAAATGTAGCAGGGGAAGGCTTGACTTTTAAGACCTCTTCAGGAACAAATTTTTGCAAGACCAATTACACATATTTGCAGAACACATTTAAAGAACAAGGCACTTCACCCTGTTTAATGGTCCCACTATCTTTAGCTCCAATGTGACAGATACTGAGCAGCGGCGACTCTTGAAGAGAGAACACGACTGCAGTCATTTATAGCCCTATGAGAGACACCGGTGCAGAGTCAAATGCCATCATTTCTAGGATATCACTACTGGCAAGGTACAGTCATTGCTCCATAAAAGACAATCAGAATGTATTTCCCAGTCCTAGATAACTATTCAGTGCTGAAACTCATCTTTAATGAGCACCTGGGACCAATAGCCCACAGTAAATCCCTTAGTTTTCCTGAGGATGGATACCACAGCCACATGAAATCAATAAATACACAGACTTCAAATATTTTATGTAGCCCAGTTATACACCACTGACCACACAGCCTTATATGTCACACAGCAATAAACAGTTCCTATATTTTATTTTATCTCACATGGCACAGACATCATCCACATTTCTGTTTAAATTACTATGTACACTTTGAATAACAGCTTAAAGCATTTAGAAAGCTTCAAGGTGAATGATATGAGAATGATCTTCAGAGACTTTCACCTCACAGTTTTTCAACCTCAAATCACACAGAGAAAGAGAAAAACATGGGCAGCACCTAACTTCACATCTGAATGTCTTTTACAATGTACTTCTCAGATTTCTGGTTAGAGCTGTCATCAGATAAAGATAAAAACAAAGATGATGTGCAGTGAAAATACGGTAAAAATGAAGATCAAAAGAGCAAGAATTAAAAAAACCCCAAACACACACCAAAGCTAATAAACTCATCTGATTCTCTTAAACAGTGGTAGAGATTGCCCAGTACCCCTATTCCTGTTTCCTAATTTCACATTCTGGGAGTGGTTTATCTTCTCTGGGATTTTTTTCTTGAGCTTCACATCAGACCCAAATATTTTTAGCCAAATCATTCTGTGTAATAAAAACAAATCAACATAATACCATGTATTCTTAAAGACTATTTCTTATAACAAGTTTAAGTCCTGTTGAAGGTTCTGGAAAGATGCATGATTACAGCTTTATATGATAAATACTGGGACCACTAAAATACAAAAGGTATCTCTCCATGATAGCTATTACTAATAATCAAAAGGAGTCTCCAGTACTAAATCACCTTCATCACCTCCTACATACATGGCATCTTTCTCTCTTTTTTTTTTTTTTTTAAAATGCATTTCTGGAATATTTAATAATACTTCAAAAAGGAAATTAATTTAAGGGATAAAGATATTAGTGATGAAAATGATGCAAATAATATCAAAAAGCCAGTAAAAAATTATTCTTCATTTTAGACTTACAAAAAATTTGTGGTATGAATCCTGCCAAAGGCAGGAAAAGAATTATGGGTAATATGAAATAAAGTACCAGAAGGGACAGTTAAATCTATTAGGTTATTTACAAATTCACACTAAATATAACTAAATATCCTTTTGTAATGTAACTTACAAGCTTTGCCTGCAGTAAAATCTGTTATAACTTGAACAAGCAGTTTCCTCATCATGAGGAAGAACACATTCCAAATGTAACTATCAAGCCTTTTTCTAATCCTTTCCACANTGTACCACTATGAAGGTAAGCACAAACACTTTGCCTATGAAGGCAAATTCACAAATCTCAAGGGAACGACAGGAAAGATTAAAGAAAGGTACCAGGACTGGTACCCAGTGATTTCTCAGGACTGCTTATTCTCTTTAGATTAGGAAGTCACTGCAAAAATACAAAATTGATATCCCATATAGTTAATGATCACCAGAAGAGTCCCCCAGTCCAGGTGACCGTAATATTTCAGGAAAGGTCAGCTGCTGCTTCATGATGACATACGGACTTCCATTTCTCTCCCATTATTTAAGTGTTTTGATCTGTGACCAAGTCTGTTTGTCAAGAGAAAAGATTCTGCATACATGGCTTGGTAGTTTGAGTGGTTTGCTGCAACAGTATCACACACCTTTAGAGCAAAGCAGATTCCTAAGGAAATGACCCAAAATAGCTTACTGGTTTTTTCCTGTAAGGCCCAGTTCTCATTTATTTCTAAATGAAATGCCTAAAAAGAGAAGGTTGGCATTGGGGAAAAAATACATTAAAAAAAGGCATCTGTTCCAGAGCACTGCATGTTCAGAAGATCGATGCCAGGACTGCCTGCTTGCATCCTGCACATTTGGTACAATAATGAAACCAACCTCTCCTACCTCCAAAGCCTCCATGCATCCTGAGGAGTTCATCTGTTAAAGAATCCAAGCAGATTTAAGTGGTACCACGCTGACAACTCCCACTCCCCTCCCTCCAAACCTAACACCACACCCAAACGGAAGAAAGCAATGGGAGAATGTACTCCACATTATCCCTTGGACTTTGACAGTGGACTGCAGCAGCCTTAATCCAGCAGAAGGTGACTCATTCTTCTCTCTTCCAGGTATTGTAGGGAGTAACCTGCATGTCAGCTACCAAGAATCTAACTGCATCTGAGACTAACAGAGCAGATGCCTTCCTTAAGCACTGAGATGGAGAGCCTGGATTTAATTGGAGACTGAAAACCACTCAGACCAGTTAGATTTTTTGCTTTGTGGGGTTGTGAAAGGCATCAGATAAAATCCTCCAGAAGAAATAGTTCAACATGACCATCTTCTGCCCTCNTCATCAGCAGAATTATTTCAGCAGAAGAGGGGCAAATTCTGAACGTGGAGATAGGAGACTACCACTAGGAAAACCTATTAATACATCAAGTTCTTTTGGCAGTAGAAAGTAATCCACAGACTGAAAACATACCTTCCTAAAAACATGTATTTACAAGTAGCAGTATACAAATTAGGACTGATGTCACAGTTCAAAAAAATACACTTGTTCAGCGTTCTGCATCATTAAGCACAGAGGTGGGGTAAAAAACCCCCATCAGATATTTTTCCCCACTCATTTATAAATTCTGGGGGAAGTTGTATAAACCCCAAACATTTTGTATTCATTGTTTAATTCTAACAAAACCAAGGAGTTTCTGAAATTTATAAATGAAATTAAAAACATGGTAAGGACATTTCAAAAAAGAGGGATTCTTGAGGGAAGAATTTATGCATTTCTAGATAGGTCTTATAAAGTTCACAGCTTTTTCAAAGACAAAAGTATTCCAATTATTTTACAAGATGTTTCAAGTAAGATTTTGTACAGCAGTTAAACAGATGTTACAGCAATGCTGGAAACTGCAACCAGATCTAATCAGATAAAGTAGGTTGATCAGTCTGGGCTTATACTCTTCACTGTAAAATATATTAGGAGTAAGAGGGCAAACAATTCAAACATTCTCCTATGAAAACTTGCTCATAATTCAGCAAACATGCATACAGGCTATCAGTGACCTATTTGGCTATTTCTTGAAAGCAGCCTTTCTTGCAATTAATCAGAAATCCAGGATCAAAGCTCTTCTTCACAACATTCAGAGCACTTAAGTTCAGTGCCTTATCCAATTCATTTCCAGCTCAAATTAAATTGTAGTTGAATTGAAACTCGCATGGGAATCTCAAACACTATTAATCTTTTAGTTAAGGTGGCTACCTGTTAACCAGAACAATAATGGAAGTCCCCAAACCATTCTATAAAGTAAGAACTGTATTTTATTTTACCACAGACCACTACTCTACACTATAACATCCTAATATTTTAAAAATGCTTTAACATCTTCCTCATTACCCTGACTTTCATAGAAGATAATATTTTTAAAGTTGTTAAAGCTCTATCTATAAGACATGAGCAATATTTCAAAACAAATTAATCAACTCTAAAAGCACTCCTTTTTTTTTGTCTTTCACCTGATCTTTCACCTAGTCTAGGACTAACCAAGACAAGAATTAAAATATTGTCACCATTGCATTTCTGAAGAGTACAGTACCCAACTAACTGAGCGAGTCCCATGACATTAATGTTGAGAAAGGATGGATAATGTGCTCATAACACACCTTTAATTCTCTTGTCTAGACTAGGATTTAAGATAACACAGCTGCCAAAATGCATCCAACCATTGACAAAGAAAGTGTTCAAGTTGCACTCATCATTGTAAACTGTACCTAGACCATAGTGTTTGCCTTAGTGCAGCAAAAACTGAATACTAGCTCTGTATTGGAAACCTCTGGAAAACAAACCCAGAACAGAACAAAACAAACCCAAACCCCCAAAAAGTAGCAGAAGCAAGCTAGAGCCCATAGAAGCAGATAGCTACAGTTCCTGTTACCTTAAAGTCTTTATACATAAATCTTTATACAAGTCACTATGTGCCAGGATAATTTAGCACTGCAGTCCCAATTGCTTCCCTATTCTCTCTCAAAACGTTATCATCACCTACCACCTACACAATTTACAAGGAGGAAAAAAAAAATGTTTGAGCAACACTTGTAATGCTCCAGAAATTAAATAACCAGTAACCCCAGATTTTTTCCTAGGTGCAAGAAATAAAAATATGACATTCAATTATTAAGAAGAAAACCAGAAAAGAAATTTAATGGAAGGATTTGATGATTTTTTTGGGGGCGATCCACCCACTCAGACATTTAACATTTTCATCTAAAAACTTTCAACAGCCAAAGAGTGTCTATTTTTGAAATTTCAGTCTAAAAAGTATGCCTGATAACATAAGAGCTTTAACTAAACAAAATGTTACACAAAATGTTTCATGTTTGACCAAAGAACGAAACTTGTTCTCTCCACACACTATCCAACCAAAGAATTATTTTGAAAGAAAATATTAAAGTTACTGCCAAATGTGTTGGCTATAAAAACAGTATTTAAAGAATTACTGTCCTCTCAGCAAAACAGAAATTCAAAGGCAAAACCAGAAATTCTAATGAGCAATGATTTTTTAAAATAAAATTTTCCAAATATTCAAAAATCTGTGTCAAAACAGCCTAATGAAGAGCAAGATAGAAAACATTCAACCCCAAGCATTCATGCTGTATTACTGAACTAAGTTATGAAAGCAATTAAAGTCATGATTATATTTGGTCTTTAACACATTAAATGGCATTTTTACAACACAGACACAATCAAGCAATACTGCACAAACCGAAAAAAAAATTTAAGAAGTCTTGTCACATACTGTTCTACTATTTGACAATTGTAGCTATCCAAAAATTATCCACACATCTCTACAACAACATAAGCTATAGCAGCAACTAAGATCCAAACCCAGAATATGATGCTAAGGAACACAGGCATCATAAAAAAAAAAAAAAAAAGCACTATACTCTAAACTAGCACAATCTAAACTAAACACGCATACAAAAGGAGCTTGCCTACCTGGCTTTTTCAATAAAAGTCCAAAGAACACCTAAAAAGCAGGAGGGGATAAAAAGATTTATATTCAGTGTTCATATATGAAAACTATCATGGCACTTTACCTTACACAAAAAAGTAAGTAAACCTTGGGAAGGAATACCTATAAAATTATCTGGACTGAGTTGTGGGGGTGGTATGGAGTAGGGAAACAGCCAAGAAAACCCTAACACATTAGAACACTCTGGGTTTAAGCATTCTCTCCAATTTTCACATTTTCCACTGAAAGAAATTCAAAGTACTATGAATATTTCAGATTATCAAGAATGTAAGAGTGGGAGAGTGTGGGGGGGTAAAGAGTCAAGAGAATTCTGCAAGTATGTAATTAAATTCAAAAGTTACTACAGGAAAACATTAAAGGTTATATGTTCTGAAGATGCACGAGCACCTTGAAATATCTAAGACTAAGCCAAACAACTTTAAAATAATCTTCTATAGTTTAAAATTGCACATTGTCAGAGACATTTTTTAGAGGATTATCTGTGTATGACTTGTAGGAACCTATAATTTCATCTGACAGAATTAGTTCATTAATTTCAAATTAAAACAAAGGTAGATTCACACACATAAAAAATTTAATCTAAACTCCATACAATGCTTCTTTTGGTCTCTAAGGTTACTTTAAAAACCTAAGAGCACAAATCTGAGTTGTACTTTTCCTGTTACAGACACTTTCTAGAGGACAGCCTACTTATCCAATACTACCCAATAAAACACAAGAGATGGCCACACAGCTGAAGGTTTGATAATATATTCAGAGTCAATTAGGTATGACTGACTACTTGTGCCTACCACTCCTTTATATCTCTACAGATGCTTAAAGTATTTGCATTTTCTTCTTGTATATTGATATAGTCCCACCTGATAAACAGCTATCCATAGGTGTCTCTTAACTAAGAAAATAAAAAAGAAAAAGGGAGACCAGTAGAGTTCTTCTATGGTACTTAAACATGTATAAATGTTTACTGAGATTTAGAATCTGTTAATCTGTTCTTGCAGTGAAGTCCTAAATTTCATCTGATGGGTGCACAAGAGTGCCTGGCAGCTTGGCCAAGGGGAGAATGAGGGCCATGCTTTTCACCCACTCTTTTTTTTACCTATAAGTGAGTACTCAAAACAATCTCGTACATTAAGATTATTTTGCTAAAAAAGACTTAAGGATTTCAGTCTCTGCTTATTTCTGCCATCTCTACACAGCTAGCACCTATGAAAATCCCTAGATATTTGTCAAGCTTTGCATACAGTACACTTCAGAAGAAACAGGATTTTCCATATTTCACCTCTACAAAACACTTCAGTGTTTCCTCCTGAAAGGCTCAAGCCATGTTTGTGGTTGAAGGTGCTATACCAGTGTTTATGAAGAACTCTTTAATTCCTTCACAAAAGCAGAAAAAATACTTTCTTAAAATAAGGATGCAACAAATACAGAATTTCAGAAAACTGAAAAATTCCATCTTGTTTAAAGAGGTCTTATGTTCCTTGAACAAAAACCATACCTCGATTTCATAGTACTTGGAAAGCAGTATTTTCAACTAGACTTTTGAGCAATTTGTAATTTCAAATATAGTTTTCCAGACTTAATCACCATTAAGTCACTAAATACATCAATTATCATTGACTGAAGATGCTGATTTCACAATTAATAAATTTCAATCATTACATCTCTTGTATGTTTTTAATTACTACACAGAATCCCTAGACTGGTAGGCAGATTTTCATCCCGATCATAGACCACAGCCACAAAGAACATTCTCAACTAAAAGACATATTTCTGTGATATTTCACAGCAATATACTTACATAATTTACATTTTTACAAAATCTAAATAATTTTTTTTTTGCATTTTTATGAAATCTAAATAAAATTAATCTTCTGGTCTTTTTCTTTAAGAGAAAAAGCATTAGATTAATGAAAAGGAGATTTTTTTCACTACTTGGAATAAAATAGTACTTTTGAGAATAACTTCAAGTAGGCTCTGTTAGTCTCTAAAACACGAACACAACAGTCCTGTACTTAGAGCACAGGTCAGACATCTAGAGAAATTACTGCAAGTGAAGAACTCTGGATTAACTTTGAGTTTGTTTTTATTTCTAGGCTCTTGTTTTCTGTCTGAATAGACATAATAATACTTTCCTATTTCATGGAGTTCAACAGAAAAAAAAACCAAAACTATAAAAATGCCTTTGGAACAGATTGAGAAATTACATTACTGAAGGCTAAGCAAGCACCTAGAATTGATACCTGGTGAGTTTTAAGCATATCTTCATACTAGAAAAGCATTGGCAGTCACATTATAAATTAAAATTCAGTATTTGCCAAATATCAGCAGATTCTCTTTAGAGAACTTTCTAATCACACAACAAACAAACACAAAAGTGTTAGAAGTTATCCAACTCCTTTTTCCACAAAAATAAAAATCAAACTTACACTACTTAATCTGCATACTCACTAATTACTTTTAAACCTCGACATCTAACTGGGGTGTACCATTTCCAATCTGTTCTTCTGACAGCTTCTCTTCTTCCTTCACTGCAGACCTTTGCTGGCATGGGCCCACTCATCCAATTTAGCCCTGCTCTCACAAATAAAAGGTTTCTCCAGAAAACAGCTCATTCTCAAACTATGGAGAGTTCTGTCTGCAGCATAAACAAGGCAGTTCTTCCCTGCCAAGCCTGTAAATCCAAGGAAGAAGGTCCCAGAGCTGCAGCACCTACCAGTGCACAGGTAGCATCCTTTGCGTATTACCTCAGCAGGAGGCAGCAAAGCAGCAGTTGAGTCTCTTTATCTGTCCTGAATACAGAAAGTAAGTAGTTTTCTAAGCTACCCTATGTACACTGCATCTTCCTAACAGTACAAACCCTCAGCATATGCAAGAATCAAGAAACAAGGCTTAATGGACATACTTGGCCCAAGTAGGGTCCAGAAACTAGTACTAGGTGCCCAAGCTGGGGTTGGATCAAGGCACTTCAGACAAAGCATGTGGAGGAAGAAGAATGCCAGCTGTGATTTTGTACCACTGTGATCCTTCATCCAACGCTGGCAGCACTCTGTGAGAGGGGAAACTCCAGCCCAGAGTCGAGTGAAACCTCTTCCTCCTCATCATCCTCTGTCTAGGCAGAGCTGCACCTATCCACTCAGAACTGGCAGGGCTTCCTTGTGAAGGTAAAGTACCTGGACTCTCTCTTAGAAAGATCTAAATAAAAATTCTTCTTTTTTTTCCTTTGAAAAGAGGAATATTGTTTACATTTAAAACATTTCCCAGGGAAGAATTTTAATTACCTGTTTAAAAGCCATGGAGACATCCTCCACTCTTGACAAAGCTGTGCACCATGACTGAAAGGGATGCAAGGCCTACACATACTACACAAGGAAGCTCAACTTCATAGTTTTGCCATTAGGGGAGTTCTCTGCAAGCTGGCAGAGCTGGATTTCAGACTAAGCCTATTTATGCACTAATATTAAATAGCCATTTAAAGAGAACAGAACTTAGAGTGGCAAGAGTGATCTCAATCTCTTCTAACCACTAAGCTTCAGGGTCAAGCGAAGGCTCACTTGTTTCCCCTCTTTCATTCATGAACATGTCATTCATTCTTCTAAGGTCACTCAGCTTCATCAGGTGGTGTGAAGGACTCACTCAGCTTCGCTGGCCTGGTATGTGGTGGTTAGACCAGGGAAGCAGAAGACTCAAGTGTGCATCTCTTAAACCAAAGAGAGAATTTCAACTGGCTTTTCTACTTCTTGGGAGAGTAATTAAAATTACTCTCTAATTATGGTATAACACAGGGATTCTTTCATCCAAAAATAAAACTAAATAGCAAGGGCAATATGTAAAATGCACAGATATCTACCAGTTAGAGAGCTGGCCAATTTGTTTTCAGGTACAATTAAAGTTCAGAGATTTTTAGAACATGATTTTGTATCAACATAAGCATATAGTTGTTGTTTCCAGGTACAGGTCATCCAAAACCCCCAAGAAAATAGTACTACGATTATTTGTCTCTCAAGATGGATTAAATGCCTTTCTGCAATTGTAAATTATATTTAGAAGTCCTTGTGCAGATGCACATTGTATCTGTAAATATGAACTTTTCAGGTACAACTGGTAAGAAGGATGCAAGCTCAAGTCTATAGCACATTAGGCCTTGCACTGCCTGCAAACTTAAGTTCCAAAACACAACACCCCCTCCCCCTCCCCCCCCAACTCACAAATATAAGATCAGGGAAGTTAACAAGTAAAAAACTGGTACACTTGCTGAAGCTACATCCCTTTAATGCATCATATTCCTTTCAACTTCAACTCAATTAAAATTATCTGGGCTCACTACAATTTTCAGGATTTCAGCTGCACTTAGATTACTTTGCAGAAACGAAATTTAGGATTACAATGTTGCTCATATGTCTCACAAAATATCCGACCAAAAGCCTGAAGCTGAAGTCTTGCAGTAAAAGAGCTGGCAGATGAAAATAAGGGCAGCATTTAGACCCACTCTCAGCAGTGCTGAGTCAATGTAACTATGGAAGTACAAGTTGCTTTCTATTCTCCTTCACCTATCTACAGCTCGTCAGCTGGGGTTTGAATGCAGATGTTCCAGTGCAAGGTACAAAGCAAGCTGCAAAAGCCACAGATATAAATTCAGAGGCTAAATGAATTTATAGTGACGACTGAATACAAGAAAACCAAAAGCATTTATTAATAAATAAAGTCTATCCGAACTACTTAAAAGAAAAAGCATTCTTCTGTAAGGTATGTGTGAATGATAAGGATGGAAGGATACTGAAAATGCACTTCTCAGAAGAAATTCAAAATAACTCCATTACATTGGTCTTTAGAAATCTCCACTGAAAAAGTCAGGACACACATTAAGAAACACCCACTATGAAAAAGTTGCAAGTCTTTAAAAATAGCAGCGCTTTGCCTCCTCCCTCCCCTTTCCCCTACTCACCCTCCTCCCCAATTTCAAAATACATCTTCCCCAGGCCTTGGTCTGGAATGGCAGTTTCTGTGAACAGACCATACCCGACCATATGATTAGCCATTATTATTATTATCATCACCTTTTACGCTCTACTCTACATTAAGAAGCAAATCCAACAGATGTGGTCCAACTAAGTTATTTACAAGGGTTTCCCTTTCAGATGTCCAAGCCAAAGCTCCAACCAGTTCTGCGATATAATTACAGCCTCTCTCCACGGGCAGTTACAGACCTCTGTCTGCGATGATCCGGCCAGCGGCATTTTCTCATCTACGCTCTGGTTCAAATGGTTGCTATGATTTCAAATGGTGCATCTACCCTTATTTTAGCGCGACTGGCTGCATTTCAGCCGCCGACATCTGACTGATTGATGCACATCTAAACAACGCAGCGATTATAAAAACAAACTGGCAGTAGGCACCGGTGTTTCACCACCGTGGGCTCGCTCCTAACAGAGCGGCTGGCAATGAGACCGTGGGAAATTTAAGAGAAACACCAGCACACATGAGGCCTAACACTCACAGCCCTCACTTCCACCCAGAAAGCGGCTGGCGCCCTGCACTTTTGAGAGTGGGAAGTTCATGGAAATACCTATGCAGGTATCTGAACGGGCAGATCTCCCGTCTGCCGCACGAAAGCATCCAGGTGCTTCCCCTGCACATCGGCCACGGCACGTCCACCAAGAAAGTGCACTCGAGGGCCGGCGGACCCGATACAGCACTGGGGGAACTGCTTTTCCGCCCCCTCGGTTTCAGCCTCCGGCCAGATTCTCCACCGTGTGCCATACGGGAGCACCCCAAACTCCCCGCATACGCGACCGGGGGGAGGGCGAGCGGCGGAAACCACCGGAGCCCCCGGCCCCTGCCCCCGCTCCGCCACCCCCGGCCGGCGC
>VZRX01020122.1:714603-780546 GCA_013398075.1 Notiomystis cincta
GGGATTCACCAGAGCCACGGCAGTGATCCGGCCCGCCTTGGGCGCACTGCGGTGTGGGCTGTGCCTGCAAGGGGCGGCCGGAGGTGTGTGTTGTCAGAGGGTGTCTGCCTTCTCGTCCCCCTCTGACAGAGAGAGAGGGCCAGAAAAGGGGATGTACAGTGTGGGAAAAGTGCTCCTTCAAAACAGGAAGGCAGATGAAGATGCACGATGAGGTGGAATTCACAGTTCCTCCCAGGAATGGTATCACTCCGGAGAGATGCTCACACTTGTATGCTTGTCTTTCTGCTATAAGACAGACTCCTTAACACTTCGGTTTTTCTTTTTTTTTTTTCCTCAGACATAATTGGTTGGCACGATTTGATACAGGGAGTAAAGACTTTGTTTCCATTAGGGGGTTAAAGGTTAGCCAGAGCCCTCAGTCTGCTGTTCAGGTGCTTTCCGAAAGCTGTCGGAAAAGGAGCCCCTCCTGGTGGAGTTTCTTGTTGTGCTGTTCTTCCCACTGCATCCTCATGTCTGTGTCTGAAGCAAGGCCCCAGGTGTAGGCCTGCTTTCCAGGCAAGTCCGGTTCTGCTTCCCTGTTGGCTTGTTGTCATGTTTCCAAACCTAACAGTGGCAGATGTATTAAGGGCTTTTTGGAGCACAATTGTCCCTGTCCAAGTCTTTTGGTTAAATGCTTGCCAAGTGCAGTATTTTAAGCTTTCCAGTATTTTCCTTGGGCATTCTGTTTGGCTCTTTTTCTGTGTGTTTTTGATTTTGTTTTCTTTTTAATTGCAAAACTTCAAAACAAATTTTTCATGGTAGGACAGCCATAGCTTTGGTGTGTTGAGAAAAAAGAAGATTATTCTTGCAATTGCCATGTCCAAAGCTGCTGACACAAACCAGAAGCCACACGTGTTTGAGGGGTTTAAATATATCAGTACCAAAGAGGTAGACAATTTTTTACAGGACTGTCAGATTGCATTTGTAAATATTGCAGAGCCTGGTTAGTCTAGTCAGAACTGAGTAATAGTTTCAACAAATAATCTAATTTCTGTTGGTGACTCGAGAGCTTCAAGTATTAGAAATGAGCTTACAAGAACATGCAATATCTCAAAATGCAAGATACTGCATGTAAGGATTAGTAAGTATTTGTAGTGTGAGTCCAGGAAGCCAGCAGAGCAGTGGGAAAATACCTGGGGTTTTTAGCCAACGATGAAAGGAAGCTGCCAGTTTAATGTGGTTGTGAAAAAACTGAGTGTGACAGTGGTGTGCACACAGTCAAGCTTCTGGGTGCCTGGTGAGACATTACTGTGTCCAGTTCTGATAAAACATGTCCAGGAAAGAGGAATTTGTACAGAAGTTCTTCCGGGAGGATTACTGGAGGTGCACAAAGCTTATCTACAAGAGTACACTGGGAATATTTGTTTGATTAACCCAGTAAAAGCAAGTGCAGGGGAGGGTTATGAGTAACCAGTAAGGCAGGGTGGAGCCGAGCTCGAGTGAGTAGGCATTTGGCCTAATTGGAAGAGCAGGGATCTAAACTGATTATAACCTAGATGGGAAACTAAGCCCTGTCTCAGTGCAGTGAGGGTTTCATCTTCCATGAAGAACAGTGAAAATGGACTTATCTAAAGGGCTTTAAAACGTGTTGTGCATCAGAATAGGAAGATTATGTGTAATTATACCAAATAGATTTAAGTGATCAATGTTGGAGGGAGGAGTTTTGGGCCTGTCTCAGACCAAAGCAGCCTCCTGATGTTCAGCAGAAAAAAAAAATGCTCTTCTCAGAAAACAAGCTGTCAACTGCTGGTTCATGATGAGGAGAGTGGGAAGGCAACAGTTCAGAAAGAGGTAACAGGAATGCTCCCATGGAGGAGATTTAGGCCAGATGTTCAGTGTCTTAGATTTGATGGGCAGCAAAAAGTTACTTTACTTAATAGTGTATGCAGGGACCTAAGAAATGTAGAAACTGGAAATGCAGAGGAATGGTGTCTATACAGTATGGAGGATGTAAAAGACAATGTGGGATGGTCAGTGGAGGAGGTGCTGGATGCTGTGAATGGATGACTGTTCCCAAGGATCTCACCCTTGCTGTTGTGAGGCTGAACATCTTTTCATTGCCCTGTTTTTCTAAACTTCATTTCTGGTTGTGATTCATCTGACAAGAACAACAACAACATTGAAAATTCACCTTATGAGTGCTGGGGGCTCAGCCCGAAAAACAAATACAGTATCAATTATATGGACTTATTTATAGCGAGGTGGAGAACATGGGGTCATTTAGGAGCTGCCGGTCTATTTTTATTGCATGTTCCTTATACTTCTGTTATTCTTTACTGAAGAACAGGAGGAAAAAAAATAAGGTAGTAAATTGCAGGGAAAGAGAAACTTCCTGCCACAAAAGATTGAGTTGGGCAAGGCTTGCCAGGCAAATATCTCAGCCCACAGCATGCTTTCCCAGCGTGATTTCCTTTGTAGCTTCTCACAGGAGACTTGAGAGTCATCTAGTCCCCCTGTGCTGTACAGCTGGGCTTTTGCCTGCTTCCTAGGATTTAGAAACTTCACTTTTATTGCTCACTTCTCAAGTCTTTTTATGTCTTGTATCGAGCTGTCTTATTTCAAGCTTCAGTGGCCTGCGGTTTACCGCGCTCTTTTATGGTAGCCTGGAGTTCCTCAATAAAAATTGAATTTTTATCTTGCGCAGCAACCAACACACTGGTTTGAAATTTTTTTGCTAGCTTTTGTAGCCTCTGACTATGCATTAGGGTTTGTATTTAAAAGAGGAAAATGGCTTCTAGTATCTATTTCCACTCCAAATCCAGGGTTTGCAAATCCTTCACTGCTAACAGTGTCAGTCACAAGATGTGAAGTGTAGCAATATGAAAACTGGGGGAATCTGTAGTTCCCTCTCTCTGAGAGGTGGTGATATTCTGACCCTGAAGCACCAGAAAATATATGAGATAAAGCCTATCTGTGCTACAAACTGTTCTGGTGTACATTTGTTTTCCATGGTCCAGAGTTCTATTAAGTGCATATTAGTAGAAGAACATGATTTCCTGTCCTTGCTTACCATCATGTCTTTGCATTCAGGCTGTCAATGCAGTTCCACCATGGATTGTGCCTAACCATGTGTCATTACAGTATCTAGGAAGCATTAAGGATTAAGATTTTGCTTAGTCTTTAATATTTCTTGCTAGATTAATTATCTTATTAGTACTTGTTATCAAATTGAGGATGCAACTAGTTGTAGTGAAAGGTGGCTGACTTGGCTTCGCATTTTCAGGTGATCACACTGGTAATTTCCCTTTCATACTGGCAGTAAAGTTGTCCCATTTTTTTACCAAGTGCAAAATTCTAGATATTTGACACCTTTGTTCATGCTTTCTAGGTGAGAGCAGGAATGATCTGAGTGTACCTGTAAAGGCAAAGGGGGTTGGACCTCCTCCATCGTGTCTGGCAGCAGTTGGGTCGCAGCTCAGATCGCCCAAGAGCCCCTCAGTGACAGCCAGCACCGTCTCCAGCCTGCTGGAAGGAGTAGGATTTGGGATTTAACTTACCACACTGGAAGAGCATGTTACAGAAGCAAGGTTTCATTAACTTCACTGCTTGCAGGCCAGTTTGGGTTTGCTGGGGGTTTTGGTTTTGTTCTTAAGGAAATCTAAGGCCTTATTTTGGAAGGTATGGTGAGCATGCTTTAGTTTTGTAGTGGTGAAGCCTTGTGTGAGCTCTGAGTGAGGTGACTTTTGTGTCTGTGTCAAGCCTCAGTGAAGTCAGGGCTGCTCTGTGCCAAGATGAGATAGCTCTCCACAGACCTCACTATAAGGTAGGGTCAAATCTGCAGTGATGAATTACAGTCCTCATTACACGTCTGCATTGACTGGGGCTAACAGTTCCCTGTGTGCAGGGATTCATTCCCATGTGCCATCCTGGGCTCAGCACTCTAAAATGGTAAATTAGGCTGATGTGTCCAGTGTAGCAAGTGTGATGGTCATCAGTATTGCCATGCTTTAGTTCTGCTACCTGGTTTTGGGAACACAATTCACAAAGCTGAGGTAAGCACTAGGAAATTCTTGGCAAAACAGAGTCTTTAGCACTTGGATTCCCAGCAGCCAAGCATGCTGAGTGGGGAGATTTTAAACCAAATGATCAGAAATGTTCTTTGGGCAACTCTTTTCTCCTCAGTTTTAATTGCTTATAGCTTCACTTAAGCATATTTACAGTCAGAGAGCCAAAATCTGAAGTGGTCTCCTGCACTTCCTGTGATCCATAGGAGTGAAAGCAGACCCTGGAAGCTGGCTCTGTTAGCTCCCCCACTCTGCCCAGACCCACACTGCCTTTATCCCTCTGACACCTGTGCTGGGCCCTTTCAGCTCACTTTCATTTGTAGAAAGTGAATCTAGACTATAAATAAGAATTATTTTATAATTGCTAGCTGCCAGGGGCTCAGCCATGAAAGAGGAACAGACTTAACATCATCCTCAACTTAAAACAGTTTAACCCCCCCACCTATTGATTCCCAAGAGACTGCTTTGTGTTGTGAAGGAAAACAAATGAGATTACATTCCAGCAGAACAAGATTCAATTAATGTGTTTTACCTTAAAACTGGAGAGGACAACAAGTGTGAACACAATTACTGTGGCTCCACCAATAGATACTCATTAAATTGCTGTACCTGCCACCTTCAATTGTGTGATCCAGTCCCCAGGGTTTGGGTTCTTCTGGTTTTTTACAGTTTGAAAGAGATGGAGACAATAGGAGTAGACATACCAAAGTCTTCTCTCAGTCATAATTTAATTCTCTAACCAGAAAGGAGCATTAAGGTGGCTTCAGTCCCATGGGTTTATTTCAAAATTTGATAGGTCTGCAGATCCCCACCACTTTCTCTTTATTGATCTTTCCTAACATTGCAGGTCAACTGCCAAAGGAAGGGGATCACTTGTTGAGGGGTAGGACTGATGATTTTTTAAACTATTTTATGTGGTCAGATAGCCATCCCTGTCATGTATTAAGGTCTTTGTGTTTAATTGAAGGTGGTGGTTAAATTAAAAAAAGAGTAATTGCTCCTGGCCCCTCTTTTTATTAATACTGAAAATTTGATCAAACCATTCCCCAAAGTGCCAGGAAATCTAAGTGAAAATAGTATGAATTAGCTTGTGACCCGATTTTTACTTTTTCAGTGGAGTTTTGGTGGACTTTTTCTGATGTATTATGGCATTTCACACAAGTTTTCCTTGCTTCCCATAAAGCAAATGAGAAACCTTGATGGTGCTATTAATTTTAATTAAAACTTCCACTGCATATTTAAATTTTGTAAGAAATACTCATCTACTAATAAAGTTAAGTTAAACAGCTGTTGTTCAGATGTAGGTTCAAAACAGGGGAAGTCAGTTTCAATATATAAAAAACCACTGCAAAATAAACTAAAACCATTCTATTTGACTCTTTCATTCTTTCTCCTTATGATGTTCAAAAATAAATCAATTCAATCACTAGATTTAAGATGAAGTTAAGACTGTGATAGTCTGTTTTTATTAAGATACCAAAGTTTTGCAGTATCTGTCACAAGTCAGCCTTTTTTATCTGAGTCAAACTTGAAATAAATCTTCCTTTATAATAATCAGTGTATAAGCATCAGGGACATGTATTTCATAAGCATTAGGTGTTAAGAAAAAGAAATATTACAATTACAATAATATTTTCTTTTTATTTGGTTATTTTTAGCAAAATAGTCAGAACTGAAATTGTAAGATGCTTTAATTGCTCTGAGTTATGCTGTAAATTAAAATAAGATTTCCAATATGCTTTTCACAGAAAAAGAGGAAACATTTAATCTTGATTTCATGTAATCTCATCACAACTTAGATCTAAGTTCAATTTAGCACATGAACTAAAACCTAGCAGGTCATTTTGGTGCATATCCAAAGGGATGGATTTGTTCTGAATATTTGGATTTACATCATCCCTTCTAGTGGAGTTGGTTGCTCTGCCAAGTATCCCAATCACAGTGGGAAACACCCTGGAAGGATCCCTGAGGAGAGACAGGTTGAAAAGGGGCTGGTCACTGCCTGGGGGATGTGAAAGCCCTTCTATGTGAAGGTCTTCTGGAGTTTCCACTTCTAGGAGCTTGTTGAGCCCAACCTCTAATTAGTGGAGCAGGAAGTGTTAACTAAATGCTTCAGAATCATGAGGCTCATATATGATCTTTATCAACACGGGAGTTACTCACTTCTGGCCTTCAGAGATAAATGTTAAAGGCCTGAAAATCATTGCCTCCCCACACTGGCTGTTGGGTTTGCCTTTTGGTCTTCAGTTGCTGCTTCTTTTTGCTGCTTCCTGATAGATTGTTTGGATTTTTTTAACAGAAACGAGGCATCTCATGGTTTCCATTCCAGTAGCTGATGCTTTAAGATAGCTCAATATCATAAATTTATGATAAAATCATTCTGAGGCTGAAGAAAAGATTAATGCAAGGCAAAACCAAAAGGAGCTGAGTTTGTGAGGTGTACAAAGCTCTTATACTCTTCTTTAGGTCTTCAGTGTTGTATGTGAATGTAACACTGTGACCACTGTTTTCAGGCCACCTTTCAGAGGTGTGTTATAGTGAGAGGTGTATGCCAGCAGGAGATCTGCATATCCTTCTTTGAGAACCACACCTCATTTGCTTGAGGAAAATTATACAAAGAATTAGCTCCAGCCCTTCTTGGCATTTTCTCTCGGGCCTTCATTGAGGGCTGATAAAACCACAGGTAGATGCTTGCAAAATAATTTAGGAGCAACCCACAATGCACCAAACAAATCCATAATATTAGATTTTTCCAGAATTATTTTGGGACTTTCATATAGATCTGGTCCCACTGCACTGAGATAGACTTTATCAGGATAGCTTTTCTGGAACAGATTCCAACAAGACTTCTTGTGAGTTTGGGATGAACATGCTACTGGGTATATTAGATGACTAATGAAAATGCTAGAATTACTCCATGACAATCTTCTCAAGGTGGTTAGTGCCTGCTTATGCCTCTAGTGAAAAAAAATCATCATTTAGGTGAAAATATGTATTCTTAGCAGGTAACATGACAGTTTTCTTTACATGGAGGGAGATGTGAGCAGCAAAATTAGTGGTTGCTGTGGCCTTGTAATGTTCTGTTAACCCACACAAATCAGCCACCACCTGTCTAGTCTAGCTTTTCATGAAATACCCTTACAAGCAAAGTTTTAAAATTATTAAAAGGATTCTGGAAAAATTGATGTAGTATTTTAAAAGATGATAATTCAGTTTGCATGTGTTGTCTAAGTACCTCTGTGTGTGTAGTTAAGAAGACATAAAGGAGATGAAAAAACAAGAATAGTCTTTGCTGCAGTGTTTTCCTTGGACTTGAAAACCTTCAGCCAGTGTCTCAGCACTATAAATTGGCATAAACTCCAATATCTTAAAGTGTGTTAATGTATGTGACCCAAGGAGATGACCTCTGGGATTTGTGGGACCACTGTGTAAATACCAGAGCCCTCAACCTGCCAGGGTCAAAATAAATAGTGCTTCTGGTACAGTCCTGGCTCCATGCTTATGTGTCACTCCTTGATTTAAGCAACATGGTGTGAAGCAGAGCAGGGATAAGGGAGCCTTCAGCAGCTCTGCACTTTCCCCCAGCAGAACCCCCACCAGGCTGTTGCCACTTTCATCTTGCAGAGGGAAACTGGTGAAGGGAGAAGCTGTCTCCTTACTGCGGCGCTAAAAAATGCACTTTCTTTTTGGTGGACAGAGGCAGTGGCAGAGCTTTGCAGTATTCAAGAGGGGGCAAACCCTTCTGAGGAACATCTGGCATGACAAGAAAACTTTACTCCTCCAAGCCCCTCTGTTGCCCGTGGAGTGACACAGAAGGAGGCGGAGAAATGCTCTTGCAGTGCTGCAGCCCTGCCCTCCTGCCCTTTCCTTTGTGTCAGGACAAAACAAATTAAACGGTCCCCATGGGCTTTACCTGTGCAATTGTGCTCCTCTGCGGGGTGGATGGACACACAGGGAGGAGCTGGGCAGGCTAAATTGCTAGCAATGGAAATGCCTGAAGAACAGGCTTTAAGAACAGGCTTTTAAAATTGTTTTCTTTTTCCCCTGAGATAGAAAAGGCAGTGATGAAAAACGCTGGGAGCTGAGGATTGGCAAAAGGTGCCAATCCAAGCTTTAAGCAGAGGAAAAATGCAGCAGTCTGGGAGGTGCCAGGGATGCTCCTGGCAGGAGTAGCAGAGCACAGAGCATTTCTCCCTGCAGCAGGTTTGCTGTACTAGCAGGCATAGCTGCAGGCTGCTATCATCATAAACCTCCAGCTATTTTCATTGCATCAAAACCAACGCAAAGTTTGTCTCTAAACAGATATAAAATGCTCTAAAAGGGTCTTGGGCTTTTTCTAACATGAGAAAAAGCTGTGTCAAGAGGGAACAACCCTCACTTTGTATAGAGAGATGCTGCTGAGTAGAAGTGCTGGAGTCCTTTATTTAAATAGGAATAATTATATTGCACAGGAAACTTGGATTTGAAAGCAGTTCCTCTGATAACATTCATCTTCAGGAGTAAATTATCTCCTGCATTCACCAAAGCCTGATCTTGTATTGCATTGGATCATCTGCATTATGGCTAAAATTAAAACAAAGGGAGAGGAAACAAACAAGAAAGGGTGTAAAACTCCCAAATGCCAGGTCTAAAAGAAAGTCCTTTCCACCAAGATGGAAGGTGGAATGCCTTTTAGAGTGAACATCTGATGTAGATGGAGGTGAAATGCATATGAGAGAATAATTATGCTGCACTTGGCTTCCACCACCTTGGCTTCTCAGTATGTGACGTTTTCTTGCTGCTTTGCACCTTCTCCTTTCCATGGGGTTTCCATCATACCCAGAGAGCTCTCATCAAAACCTTTCCTGTGGACAGCATTCATGGGGAAAGGCTGGGAAATTTCTCTGGCCAAGTAGTAGTAAGCAGAGAGCTGCTTCTGCTGTTGAGGTGGAGATTCATTTGCAGTCAGCCCGCTCTGTCTGGCTTCTCCCTGACCCTAAGATGTTGGACAGAGCAGACGAGACATTGCCTGCATGAAAGTCAGATCCTCTCTAGGAAGATTTATACCACTTTACCTTCCATGCAAAACAAATCTGTAATTAAATGGTGCTTTAAATGCTCAGACTGTTGTGGTTTCCTGCTTTAGTTATGAAAATGAAGTTCATTTGGTCAATCCCACTGGAAGTGAGTCACAGAGGCTTCCATTACCTTGCAAGGAACTTCTCTGTATGGTCAAGAACAGCATGGCTCTTAATTTGGATCCAAGAGTCCCCTAAGGAAGGCCAGCAGAATCAAATGAGTGAAGGTAAAAGCCTCTGTACAAATTAAGACAGGATTGGCTAATGCTTCTCCTTAACTAGGAAAAGGACATTCCCCCCTTAAGTTTCTTTAAACAGTAAAGGATTCACATTAATGTGCATGCGTAGTGGTGGGGAAAGATGTTTGATTACTGTAGAATAGATCATTTAAATCATCTCCTCCTCTTTCAGGCAGTGTGCTCAGTCTGTGGGGGCAAGATAAATCAGTTCATTGCACCCATTACAGTGCTGCAGTGGTGCAAGGACCACAGTGTGCTCCCCAGCCACGTGATGCTGTAAAAGCCTATGTCATCCTAGAGTCGAAGGAAGAAAAGAGGAATAAGAAGCTTTGAAAAAACAACCACCCTCAGACAAAAATAAAGGCACAGAAGCCAGCAGGTGGCATGGGGTCCCCATGGTTAGAAGAGAAGCTTGGTTGAAAGCCAGAGCAAGAAGGAGTTGGAGGCAGGATTGAGAATGCACAGCACCCTGCTGTGTGCCCCAGCTGGATGGAAGAGGGGTCACACCAGGCACCTCTTGTAGGCAGCAGGGCTGGAAAGGCTTCAGAAGAGGCAATCCTGCCTAGAAGTTCAATGTTGTTGCCCTCTGGCAAAGCCTCAGTCATTCTCCATTTGCTTATACAAGAAGCCTGGGGCTGAATGCAAAAGGCCTGAATTTTGTGTGGTAAAAGCATGTTTCTTTTCTGCCTGCACACAGAAAAGGATGCTCAGAAAGAAACTATTGCCATTGTTCAGGCAATCCATCCTGTGCTACATCTAGCAAATTGAGTGGCTGCAAGTAAGAAAGTGCCTAGCTGGCCAACAATTTGATTTAATTTGGTTTAATTTGCTTTACAGGCTCTCTGTATAGAATCATAGAATGGTTGGGGTTGGAAGGAACCTGTCAATGTAATCTAGTCCAACCCCCTACCATGGGCAGACATATCTGCAACCCAACCAGGTTGCTCAGAGCCCTATTCAACCTGGCCTTGGATATTTCCAGGGATAGGGCATCCATAGCTTCTCTGGGCAACCTGTTCAGGTTTTTCATCACCCTCTGATCACCTTCGTGGCCCTCCCCTGGACTCACTCCAACAGGTCCATGTCCTCCTTATGCTGGGGACCCCAGAGCAATCAATCTAATCACTAAGTTGGTGAGAAAAACACCAAACCAAAGTTCCCATACATACCTGCAACTCCAGATAAAACTGGACTTGAAGAAGTCCAGCCTCTCTCATGATCTCATTAAAAGGAAATAAAATGAGAAGTCCCTTGTCACAGCACGAGCTGCCAGCGTGCTTCTACTGCTGCCCAGAAGCACTTACCGTGGATTCCAAGATAAAAGCTGAGGAATGGGCAGTACCATCAGCCCAGGGATGGTGATTGCTCCTGCAAAGTTCACACTCCTGGAGGAGTGCATTGATTTTCTATTAGAAGAGTTCAACCTCATTTATTTCCACTGGAATGGGTATAAAGTAGCCACTTTTAAGGTCAATAGAAAGAGAAAACACTTTCTATTCCATTCTGTGGTTAGAAAGTTTACTGAAATATGCTTAAGGCTGACCACTTTTTTCCATGTGAGTTCTTTAACTTGTATTTGCCTATGTAACTTTTCTTTTGAGCCCATCTGGCTTGAGGAAGGACACAAAATGGGACTCTTGCCTTTCATCATCATTTATCTTAAACCTAGAAATGAATGTGTAGGCTCTACCAATGCCTGTCCAAGGACAGCTTGTTATCAAGACTTAGAGAAATTAAAGCAATATAAGTAATTTGAATAGAGTAGGGTACAGTCATCTCACATGTTAAACAGAACAATTTATTTGCATACAGGGACAGTCCATCCCATTGCAACTGCACTCAGCCTATGTTGTACTGACAACACTCTGTGAGCACAGAAACACATTAGGTGACATGAAAAAAATTCTAGGTACCATAGTAGGAGAGAAAAAGCTTAAATATGCAAGCTGAACATCCTCCAAATACCTACAGAGAAGGTCAGGATTTTAAACTATTAGACCATTTCAGCCAATCTCATGATTTTGTGATTTCTTGTGCATGATGGGTGTTTTAAAATCCATCAGAACAACTGCCCTTTGTGAAAACAGATAGGATTCATTGACTAAACTCATCTAAGGTGTTGTAGAGTATCTGAGACACCTGCATGGGCTGGAAGACTTAAGTTAACATACTCACCCAGACCTGTGCTCCTCCATAGCAGCAGCTTTAGGCCCAGTGGGTACTCTGCAGTGTCTCATTTGAGCTCCACAGCTCCAGAGTGAAAGCTGAATCCCACTCTAGCAGCTTTCCAAGTGTGAAAAACTTGCCCACTCGCAGTCCTGAGCTGTGCTGTCAGCTACCAACTTCAGCATCTCTGGATGTGCTCCACTGGCATTCGGTGCAGTGGCTACAACCATCAAACAAGGAAATAAAAGCACCTCCTCCTTCGTACCTCTGTGTGGAAAGGAGAGGCGGTCATGGCAAACGCAAGCACAGCTCAGGCTTAGCATAGGCAGCACCTGCATGACCATCCCTGGGGGCTCTTCCTACAAGGTGAACCTCAAACCACCGTGGTCACCCTTGCCACCTCCACATCCTGGCATCTCTTTGGTCTGGTGGCCCTCTGAGGAACCACATGGGCCACACCTTGACTATTTTGTGACAATTAAGACTAAGGAAGACACTTAGCAGAATTTGTTTTCCTTAAAAGTCATATCCAAATCCAGCCCTTTGAAGATGAGAGGAGCAGGGCGTCTTTCCTGTAGTGATTTTCCTAAATCATAAAGCCAAGTGTCTTTTCCTCACATTGCAAGAAGCTTTGATGGAAATAATGCAACTGCAACCCAGCACTGAATAAGCAGCTCACACCAATACCTTCCTTTTCCTATTTCTTAGTGTTGCGTTTTTTCCCCCTGTTACAGCAGAAGGTATTTTCATGTAATGAAACATGTAATTTATTTTCTACAATTTCTATGGTTTCTACAATTACAGAATTAGAAAAATAACAATTTAGAATGCATTTCTGTAATTTATCCATTCACAGATAATCAAACTATATATTCTATACCTATGTGCTTGAATACATTACATACCAGCAATAATGCAAGAGCTGAGGTGATTTTGCTCTTGCACACAACCACTCCAGCAAAAAAAATCATCTTGACCCATGTAAAAAAGCCTCCAGAACTGTCAATTATATGACATTAAAAAGGGAGGCTACTGGACAAAAGGCTTGGCTAGAGAACTGATTGCAGGCATAAAGAGCATGGTCTGCTCAGATGACCGTACGATCAGATGCTGAGGAATGTTTTCAGCAATTCTGGGCAAGGTATTTTTTTTTGGTCCCATGAATTAATGCAATAAATGTCAGTAATGCGAGATTCAATGCCTGCACTGTCGAGCAGCCTTGCCAACAAGTCCTTTAGTCTGTTGTCACCCACAGTACAGAAATGTTGGGTTGTTCCTGGGCTCTTCTGGAGCGAAACAACTTTCTAAAATCAAAGCCAGTTGCTGTTTTAGTGACTTGCTCAAGAGTCACTCCCAAAGTGCAGCATGAACAAGGCTCAACCAGTTTTGGCTTCCTTTGCTGTATACAAACACGCAAAACTATCCCAGCAGGTTCTGATCCCTGAAATGTCACATCCCCTTTTGTTTCATGCTCTTAATTCCAGTGGGCTGCAAAAACATCCCAGTCCTCCAATTACTTCAGACTTTTGAACTGAAAACCAGGCAAAATGTAGAGATTAAGTCTTATGGCCACAGCTACACCATGTGGGGCCAGGGGAGGTGCATGGCCAAGTGTGGTGCATGTGCACTTGGGCAGTCTGCTGACAACTGATGTTGAGTACCAGGACACTGCTGCAGCCCTTGGCCTGAGGTGAGGGCCACAGGAGTGGCCAGACTGTCCATGAGAATGTGCATGGCAGTGGAGGAAACCAAAGGTTCCTGCAGGCTCTTCTCTAGAAGTAGTCTGCTTAATTTTGGAAACCCCGGGGGTATACTCCATATATATGGGCACATACAGACATTGTGGGTTTGCTGTGGCCCCTGAAAGCTCATGGCTTCCATGAGCACTGCTCCAATGCCAAGAAAGTGTCAAAGTTGACAAGAAATAAAGCATCTTTTAGACAAGGAAAGTGGCATGTCCTGACCCTTCTTGGCAGCTGACAACTGTCCAGGTTGGGGTTTAACATAAGGAAGTGTCAACAGACAGGCTTCCCACTCCTGAGTCATTAGGAGTTGAATTTTAATAATTTGCTGCTTCTGCTCTACAATGCCCTTGCAGCCCTCTAATGCTCCAGTCCTTCCCTGTCCCTGCAAGTCATCCTGTTCCTCCTCTTCATCCCACATAACTGGTTCTCAGCAGGCTTCTGGCTCAGTATGTCTGTGATACATCCAAATAGACTGGTTGACCCAGTGGTTTTCCACATCACTTATGATCTTGGGCTCCTCTCAAACCAGCCCCGTGCTGATGAAGTGTGGACAACTTTATGACACAAACTCTTCTTGATTCTGCAGGAACTGCATTTCCTTTCTTAAAAGCATTTTAAAAAATAAATCAGAGAAGGCAGTGTGAAGAAACCACGGAGTTGCCAGCCAGAGGTTTTAATCCCTCTTCTGTCACTAGCTTGCTGTGCAATCTCTGCCCGGGGGCACACAACTCCTCTGTGATGCTGCTCTCTCCAGAGGAACTAGCAGATAACAGGGATTATTTGTTGGTGTAATACTCTTCCAGATGTAGGAAAGAAAAGAAGATGCAAAGGATGTGCCACCAAAAAAGTCCAGCAATGGTCAGGCAATTGTGAGCCGCACCCCTGGGATAACCAGTGCCTGCCTGCACCGATGGCTGTTGGAGGCTGGAACCGTGTGGTGCGGCATCCTTGGCAGGAGGAGGGCATGGGCTTCCTCACGCAGCATCTGCATGTCCTGCACCTGGGGACTGCACTTAAGGATTTGTTACCTGAACAAGCAATTAAGGAAAAAATAAAATAAAAAAATGTATACTTTTTGTAAGATTCCTCCACCTTCTTTTGGCTATTTTTGTTACCCCAGACCCTTCTTCCCAGAGCCGCGCCACGAGAAAGGATTGCCCCGACTCCGCTCTCATTTTAAAATGCTTCTTTTTATTTCAGTGGTTGTACATTGGGTGAATGAATTTAACGTCACAACAGAAATAGAATGGCTATTTAACAGACCACTAGTAATTATATATGCTGGAAAAGAGTGAATGGAAGGGTTTCTTTTAACTGTTGTCGAAATATTTGTTGTACGTGTCGTCAATTATGCTGGATGAGAGAGGCAAACAAAAAGGTATTTTGGTGAGGTGCTGTATCCTTTGAAGAAAATAAGCACTGAGACACCTCAAGTCACTTGAAACCATGTCCCAGCTACAGTATTCACTGTCTCCGTGTTGGCCCATCTCATGGTTCTTTTAGGGGGTTATATTTCTTGTTGTATTTTTTTTAATTAAACAAAGCATTTAAAATTTAATCATTTTCATTAGACTTTTTTTTTTTTAAATATAAACAAAGTTTTGGCAAATAATATTTATACAGAAAAATAGTTTTAGATCTTCCCAAATTTTGAAATAGTCTATAAAATTACTTTATAAATAAATAAAATGCAGAATCTGTTGTACACGTATTTGCACATCTCTGTAATTGCCTCCTTACTGTTAGCATAGGTTTGTACTTGTACAGTTTTCAGGAATATTACAAAGTCATAAAGTCGGAAAGTGGATCTCTTATTAAAAATACATTTTCTCTTTTTGTCTGTCAGTTTATCTGGATGAAAGACCTGATGTATCTGAAGCTTCGTCATCCATGGGCAAAAAATAGTAATATTGGATTAATTGTAAAAAACATAGAATAACAGTAATTTTGAAACATAAAAAGTTCACACAAAACGATGTCTTGAAGAGTTATCTACATAAAATATTTAAACATGGATAATTTACCATTTAGTATTATACAATAAGCTACCCAAATGCCTAAATTAACTATTATAAAAAAATAAAAACAACTTTGACAGATATAGGCAAGTTGCAGTGTCAACTACCTAGTTATAATGACTGAGAAAGTCTACAAATATTAGTGTTTTAATAGTATATAATGGTGATACCTTAACTGCTAAAGTAACAAGTTAAGATACGTTATTTTCCCACAAATTAAACTAACGCAACGTTACAAGCACTATGTTAATTTTACAACCGAATTGCGATTATTTTTTTTTTCCTTTCGGATGATCAAATCTCCAGCTTTATATATAAATAGATAGTAATTAGACATCGGACAAACAAGATTTAGCCTGGAAAATAATTTCCTAGACAAATAATAATATGGTTAGTGCCTTCAGTCGTTCAGAACAGGCAGTGCTGCCAAAGTTTAAAATAGTTTACAATCAATCTGAAGAGGTTAAGTTAAAATACTGCAATCACTAGTAATGTCCACATAGAAAACTTATGCTGCAAACAATTATACATAATATCCACTTATAACAGCTGTCTTGTTTTTTTTAAACAATAATTTAAAAACTATGTCATTTATGTGATACATGTGCAACATATAAAATGTGAAATATGAAATATTTGGTACAATAGTGCTTGAAACAAATCTCAAATCAAACAAATGAAATTTTAATTATACATATATAATTACCTTGTAAATCAACAAAGTATTTAAAAAAGTAAACAACATTAAAATCTGCTTCATCCATATATATGTATGTATGTATATATAACATGTATATAATTGTATTAAAGATATCTTCATACTTTTGTGACATAAAATATGTTTTTAAAGAAAAACAATTAAAAGAACTATTTTTTCTCCACTCTAATCTGGTTACAATCTTATAATCCAATTAAAAAAAATGCAAATACAGTAATGATTTATTAAACTGAATCTCATTCTACATTCTTAGTGTTCAGTTAATAGCCTAGATTAAAGTCACCTATGAAGTTTCAGTGACTCAACTGAATTTTAATTAAATTAGAGTATCATACAATCTCTTCATCTACAGCCTTCTTTTTCGCCTTTTCTTTTGCTAGTTTGGTCTTGTTTTGTTTTGTTTTGTTTGATTTTACAATACTAGAAGTTACTTCTTAACAGCTTGGATCTTTTTGGTAACCTGACTATGAGTTTCAAAGATTATTCGCGTCCGGTGAGATTTAACTGTTGGCATCAGGCTCACTTTCATCAAGTCTGATGTGACAAAATTTAGGCACTTCTGCAAAGTCTATTTTAAAAACATTATAAATATACTTGTAAAATAATATTCTCAAGACTTTGTTCTTTTGGGGATTGAAAGGGGTATGAAGTTCATACTGTGCAAAATTTTTAACATTTTCTTCTGCTATTCTGCTATGATTCAAATGCAACTTCTCCATACAAGTCAAACACCAACCATGTGCATCGAAAGACTTTGTGCTTTACTTTGGACTTCTGGCTAAAAATATCAGATTGGCAGGATGATGTGCAGGACACCGGGCTGCGTTTCACTTCCTCTGTCTTGGAATTGACTCACCAAGGGAGCAAAACCAAGAATTTTTTTAACTGAGAAGAAAACCCCGAATCATAGTTTGGGTGAAAATTAAACCTGCAACTGGGGAAAGTTTTTAGCCAATGCAACTCAATTATTGCTGAGCTCGAAGGATTCATAAACATTGAATCTCACGAGACTAACTGATCTGGACCATTTTCGTTAGGTGTAGTTATGGAGAAACGACAATATTTGCAATAATTAAACTATGCTTAGAAAATCTTTAAAACTAAATGTTATCCTTTATGTCTTGAAACATCACAGCTGGTATCAGGTAGTTAACTATTTTAGGTTGGAGTATAGTAAGCATACCATATTTAATATTCATATATGACATAGCAGCACTAGCTTTTTTGAGTTTTTGATTTGTCCATAAGAACAAATTCTTGACTTAGCATGCAGTTTGTGGCAACTCTAGAGAGGAGGAGACGGGGTAGTATGTACAGTAGCCGTGCTTGGCCGTCCGCAGGGAGGCTTCGTGACACTCCGTTCCGCTCCTGCCGGCTATTTCAGGATTATCTGTCGAGAGAAAGGGAGAGCGTGATCGCGCTTTTAGGTGACGCGGGCAGAGCGGTTCGCCCCGACGGCCGGCGCTGGCCGAGCTGAGCTCAGCACAGCTCGCGCAGGACAGCGTCCCGTGGGGACAGCGTCCCGTGGGGACAGCGTCCTGTGAAGGACAGCGTCCTGTGGGGACAGCGTCCCGTGGGGACAGCGTCCCGTGGGGACAGCGTCCTGTGAAGGACAGCGTCCTGTGGGGACAGCGTCCCGTGGGGACAGCATCCCGTGGGGACAGCGGCCCGTGGGGGACAGCGTCCCGTGGGGACAGCGTCCCGTGGGGACAGCATCCCGTGTCCTCAGGCTGCCTGGGAGGCGTGTGGCTCTCACACCCGGTCGTGCTCCCCGGCACACAGGTCCTCACGTGCATGAGAACACTTTATGTGTCACGATACTGGAGGGCAGTGCTGAATCCAGGGCCGGGCCATAGGCGGGGTGTGCACCCTCAGCGCCCTGCCTGTCAGTGGAGAGGGAAGCCCTGCACCTCCTGGAGGAGCTCAAAATGCTTCCGTGCCTGGGGCGACGCTCCGGCTTCCACCGTGCTCCCACAAAGGCAGGAACGACCAGGGGAACAGTGGAGGCAGGGCTTCTTGCCACTAACAAGCAAAAAGATGTACTGGGCTGAGTGTTTTCATGAAGCAAAAGTGTCCCTTCAATGCACTTTTAGCAGCTGCTTATTCCCTAAAACAATTAACTGCAGATCAGTGAACTTGAGAGGTCTTCTCACGCTTCCTTATGCCACGGATCTAGAGGGATTACCATAGTGGTACCTCTGTGCACCTAACTAGTCACTAACCTTGCTGCTTTACCTTCATGGTGTCTCAAATGGAGGGTGAAGCAATCATTTCACAGGTGCAAACCCTTGTGCTTCCAATATTGTGAAGGTTAAAAGCACAATGCACCCAGCAACCAACTCCACCTGCTCACAGTATTGGAAAATGGTCCAGATTTCCATCACCTGCCTGAAATGGCTGTCGGTGAAAGTGATGTCAAAAGGCAGGGGTGTGATATGTTATCACGCCACTGCTATCCTGTGCTCCAGACTTAAGCACGAGTCAAGGAATTAAGAGTGTATTGCCTGCTCTTCCTGTTTAATTTGGCACCTGGCATATTTTTAAACTGTTATTTGCAGGTGGTATGCAAGGCAGTCATGACAGCACTTGGACTTGTGTATTATGAAGCTAGACCACTGCTTAATGCAATATTTATATTAAAAGGGAGGGAGGGAGGGAGGGGGAGAAGGTGTTTGGAAAGTAACTTCAGCAACATACTACCTCTGACATACAGACCACCAGAAAGAAACACACTCTGCTCTGTGTGGCAGGCACTCGTCCCAGTCCCCTGCCCCTCACAACTGCTCTGCCTCACTCTCTCTACACAAGCACCGTCTCCCTGACCCCAATGGCCTTGCCAGCAAGCCAAAAAGCCATCCTTGATTGCCATCAGCTCTGCAAATCTGGTGACACATGAGGCTCCATTGTAATGACACTGTACAAACACCTGCTGCTCCAAAGGGCTTAACATCTAAATACATCGTGCACACAAGGACATACATTTTTAATGAACTTCCACCCATTGTGAGTTTGTTAGCTTATCGCCTATCTTCTGTTTCCTTTAGAAATAACAAAGAAATACCTTTGCTCAAATAATAAAGCCCTGTCTGTGATAACCCTGGTCCAGCTCCAGCACGGTGACGGCATTTGAAATACGTATAAAGAACGCAGCCGTGCTGAAAATAAGAAATGACCAAGATTTTCAGCACTGCTATTTTTAGCCTGTTACAACGCAACATGTCAATGTAATTAATAAAGCAGCTTTAGCTATACTGGGTTAGCCATAATCACACAAGTGTATTTAAAGGATCCTAAGGTCTCACTTAATGGGACAGAACCTGAAACTTACTCAGTAAGTTTTTTACTCAGTAAAAACCGCAGAATTTCAGACACTGCAGCTGACTACATCATCTGCCAACTTCTGAGGAGATAAACTTGCATTTTCCTATAGCTTTTTTTCCTCACAGTACAGGGAGACAAATAACTGCCCCTTGTGCCAAGATTACTTTGGTCAAACTCCCACAAGACTGGTGCTCACAATTCCCCCAAAATGTGTGACAGAGAAGGCAGAGGGCCTAATCTCAGGCTGTTTCTTGGGAAGACTGTAGGACTATTCCTGGCATTGTGATTAACCCAAGTGCCACTCATCCTGCTGTGTGCCAGGCAGGACAGAGGGGTCCTAGGCAATGTGAAAGAGTAGGGACCCCTTCTCTTCCCTGCCCTGGTGAATGGCAAAGCCCAAGGTAAGGACTTCACTGCCATGTCCCGATTCCTGCCTTTTCTCTCCTCCTGTCAAAACTCAGGAAAACAGCGAAGACAATGTAAACACTTTCCTTTTCTGTGCAAGCATGTCCTGTTTATGGGTTGCAGGTGCCAGAGGAGCAGCTGGAGCTCTCCTGCTGCCATACCTCTCTTGCTGCCAGTGGCTATGGAGCTGGCTTGCTCCCACCACATCGTCATCGATGTGCCGCCCCTTGTACAGGGGCCGTAACTGGGCCATCTTGCACCCAGCTATTTCTAGTACATGTAGGAGTCCTCCTAGGAAAAAACCCTCAAGTCTCTCCTTCAGAACAAGCTTCTCCAGTGCAGAGTTGCAGAACTGAGGAGCTACCTTTCTTTTTTAACCTTAGCCACAGAGTGTAAAACATCTCCCGTAGTCTTTAATTACATGTTCACACCCTATTTCTCAAAAGATATCACAACTCTGCTACAGCTACATACACAGGCATCAGCTTCTGCCACTGGCTTTTTT
This sequence comes from Notiomystis cincta, assembly GCA_013398075.1. Taxonomy (NCBI): domain Eukaryota; kingdom Metazoa; phylum Chordata; class Aves; order Passeriformes; family Notiomystidae; genus Notiomystis; species Notiomystis cincta. The sequence continues at coordinate 734,821 of VZRX01020122.1, forward strand.
TCACTGTGTCTGACAGAGAAACATAAAATGCTAAACTACTTTACATGGAAAACACACTGTGAACCTCTCCTGTTTAATCTACAAATGAAGTAATAAACTGTGATGGAAGAGGGAGGTTATCTAAGTCTGCATCGCTGCTAATTGCTCCATCACTTGCATGCTGAAAAAGGAGAAGCTGTACTAGAGAAGGAACATCCCTACAAACACTTTCTACAGAGAGTGCACTCCCTTGTTACTTGTGAATAGGTCCAGCCACCTTCATGTTCACTACTCTTTGAAGAATTACATCTCAAATGCACATATGACTTGTTGTATCTGCTCTGATACTGTTGTAACACTACACTTCACAGCAACAGGATGTAATCCCATGACACTTTTACCACAGTATATGCAAGAAAAAGCCCTGAAAAACAAGACTATACAATGAGTGTGCATTGTCCCACATACAAAGGTTTACAGGTCAAGGATGGGAAAGCATTTTCTCATGCTCTCTATGGGTAAGATCCACAGGTGTGGATATGGACATGCCAGAAAACATACCTTCTGCTGCTGCAGGAAGAGATCTAGTAAGAAGACTTTCCAGCATAAGCAGAATGGCCTGGCACTTAGAGTCTTGAGTAGTAACTCACAGAAGATTTAATAACAGAAAAGGGCATTTTTTGGAGGTAATCACAGATAAAAGTATCCTCTCCATTGTCTTCTTGCTTGGAACCTGTCTGAAGTGGCAGAAAGCTGGCCACCCTTTAGATTAAAATCATTCACACTGCGCCAATGATAGTTAGCAGACCTCACTGAAACCAGGAACACGAAGAGTGAACCTAAATTTCTGCAAACTACTTTCTAAATTCACTCTTAAAAATTTTCCTGCTCTTTAGAGGTGACATTTTCAGCTCCTAAATGTCAAGACTTTCTTTCCTACCAGAGCATGCTCTTTTAGAGCTTTACCTTCTGGACTTCTGAGTGATTACAGTGGTTATTAAGTCCCTTGTGCAACACAGAACATCCCGAAATTCAGGGTTGCTTGATACAGTTCTGCATTTCATCCAGGGGAATGACAACCAAGAGAGATGTTAGTGCCAATGGTTTCAGCTTCTCACCAACTCCCAGTGCAGATAAATCGATTTGGGAGTTCCTCAGACCCGGCAAAGGCGGCTGTGATCAGTCATTTTCTCAAGACTTAAAAAAGTAAAAGTCTTTTAAATTCAAGAAGAAATTCAATTTTTGTGAACTTTTTTCTGACACCCAGGCTTCTGCTTTACTTGATACAGGTCATGGAATTGACCTAATTTGAGAGAGTCATGACTAGGTTCTAGGAATTACAAGAACACTGTTTGGATTGAGATTTTCTGTTTTGAAGCTACAATTCATAAAGCTTCTTTATAGTCTCTGGCTTAAATTCATTTTCCAGTTCCAGATTTATTATACAATGATGAATATGGAAAATTTACCATTCTACATGAATTCAGTGTACATGAACTCTTGTTCAACTAAAGATCTGTCACAGTGGATCAGCTGGAAAACATGACTTTGCATCTACCTCTGACATTTCTTTTTCAGAAGTTTTGAAATTATTACTCCAAAACACAGTGTGCTTTATAAGCCCTAATATATTTTAAGAAAGTATGAAGATTGTATTTGAGCTCTACACTGCAAAGCACTTACCCCTCCAAAAATTAACTCATACATAGCAAACATTCTGGTCTGCTCAGCCTTCCATTTTGAAAGCAATGTAGTAGGAGTCTCTTGCAAACAAGATGTATCTCAGAGGATTTCAGACACAAATGCCTCAGCCAGTCACCCATTTTACATCTTCCTAGGCTACCTCAGGCAACTTATTTTAGTGTGAGACAGATTATCAAGTCATGATGCTTTTTCCCCCTTCGCCAAAGAGTCTGTGGTGAACAGTTTGCACCAAGGTATTTAACTTTCGGACACCTGCATCAGGATAGATGAATCCTTCCACAGTGATATTTTCTGTTTTCATGTTTTTCACACAAGTAGCAGACTGGTCAGATATATCTGGGGTATACATTAAAAATGGCAGATATTTTTAGACAGCTGGCTCATATCAGGCTGTCTCATAACTTCTCCCTCTTTCTAAAAATAAAAGTAACACCAAGTATTTCTTCCCTATGACAAGGAACCCAAGACTATTTATATTTCCCCATGCCTTTGGGAAATGCCTCCATGTCTTTATTTTTCATTTTCTCTTAGAATGTTCTCTTGTGGTGTATGCCTTGTTCCTTTTCTCCAAAATAAAAACCATTTTTTTTAAAAATTAGTAGTGGAAAAATATGAGTAAATGTTCAGACACTTACTGAAAGTGTCTCTATTGTATCAGTTATGCTTGGTCTTATTTAAGTTTTAAATAGCCTTACAGATGGACTTCTTCACCTCCTTTTCCTCACAGAATCTGTAGCAGCACCTCCATGGAGCACCATGCCAAACATTCCACTCCCCCACCCAGGGCTCCCACCAATACTGTCCCAGGGGATAGGTATTGCCCCTGTCTTGACTGCAGACAGCTGAGCCAGTTCCAACTCTCACATTAAATGCAGCCTGGACTTTTTCCTTTGCTACTCCTTCTCCCTTGAAACCTCGTTCTCATTTCCAGCATACTATCATTTAATGGATATGTGCTTTGTTTTACTCATTAACCATGATCCTCTCCTCAATCCAGTGCTGAAGGAGGATTTTATCTCATTGCTTCTCCATTAATCCAGTGCAACCCCAATATATTTGCCTACTTTGCTCATCAATAAGGTGACCTCTGATTCGTACATAGCAGGTGAGATGTCTGGGCCACAGATGGCTGTCTGCCCATACAGTGCCTACTATGGGGGCATCAGGTGTTTCCTGAGGGCTGAGATCCTGTTTCCTTGGACTTCTCATAGCCCATTCCCTCACATGGTAATTCTGGTGCCCGGCTCCATCCTGTCTTTTCTTCCCTAAATCTGAGTGTGCCCAGTTTTGCCTGTCCCATATGTTGACAATATGCCTCTGGAGATGGCTGAGGGTCAGATATCCAAGCTGAAGTGGACACATCTGCTCTCACATTTTCATTCCATCAGGCACAAGCTGTTGGCCATCAGGGTGTCATAAAGCTGACAAAGACCATGTCTGAATCCAGTTCTTCATGATGATCTAAAAAAGAAGTTTGAGGGAATTATGGGATCCCAAAGGGTTCAAGGGTTCAGCAGCATCGTTTTTCTTATTTAATTGTCATGAAGTCCTGAAAGAAGAGACCAAAGCCACTTGTGCTGCCAACTCCTTAGCTCATTTATGAGCTTCAATAGTTATTTACTCAAGTAATAATGTACAATATTTAAGTTCAACTTAATAAGTATTTACTCACTCTGGAGAAACAGAGGATTAGTTGGTTTAGAAATGAAAGCAATCTGGCTTTATTTATTCTTCTTTAAAGTAATAAATAATGCAGTGCTAAAAATTGATCATAACATATTCTAATATATTCTACCAAAATCTATTTTTAACTCATTGCTGAGGCAGCAGACAGACTATATAGAAGTGAGAAAACCACTGCTGTAGTATTTTAGGAGCACCCATACAGTGACTGCTTTGGATAGCCACTCAATTTTACCTTCCAGCAGGTTTGAGCTACTGCAATCATATGTGTTTTTCACCTCCTACTTTTAGGTCATTTTCCTTCTCTTCTTGAATTTTAGAAACTGCCAGAATAGACTTGCACAGAGAAACTGGGAGCACAAATGAGTGAAAGCCAAGCACAAGTTGTGCATTATCCGTGGAAGTGCCCATATTCCTCTTGCAGGGGTGGTACTTCTCCAATCCTGGCATCCTCACTTAGCCTTTTTTTTTTAACAAATCCTGCTTTACATTTTCCTCTCGGACACTGAGCAAGCCCACATCATGCAAGATGAGGCTGCCACCAGACACACAGCCTCCCTTTTTAGGTGAAGGCAGCACTGCACACAGAGCACAGCCAGCACTTCTGCAGGCTCCTCAGCAGGTACCACCATTCTGAAACCTCTCCTCTCCCAAAACCTGGCACTCCAGTACAGACTCCCTCCAAAGCAAGAGACAACATCCAGAACTAAACTCAAACATAGAAAAGTACCAAATTTACATTCATCAAGGTTACTCATAAAACCTTGCGTAAGTTTTATAAAACTCACTATACTTGCACCTTCTCTGAGGAAATCTTAACCTTCCTGACTTTTGACTACTTACCACATCCTTAATTTTCTTCTTATCTGATTACTCTCACATAAACAGACTCATATACTAGTGTGTGCCACGGCAGGTAATACTGCACCAAAAATGAAGTCAGGCAAGTCAGCAAATTTCTGTGTCCAGCTGAAAGTCATGACAGATGAATCAACAAAAAAAAATATATATAGAGAGATGTTTCCAGTGCATCCAGTGCAGTTACATGGGCAGCTTTCTGTACACTCAAAGCCAGACTATTCTAGTAGGCAATAAATCATATGCCAAGATAAGAATATGATCGTTTTTAATTCAAGGGAAAGTAGTTGGAGCACCTAGAGATGTCCAGATGAAATTACTTTAAAGGACAGAATCCCAGACAAGTACATCTGGAGCTTTGCACTGCTCTGTGTTGTTAAAATTTTATGATGCAAAAACCCAGACTCACATGAGCCGTGTGTATACACCATGAAAAAAACTAATTTCCCCCCAAATGCCTACAAAATTAGTGGGCCTCAGAAATAATTTCCTATGTTTAAATAATAAATATATGCCCCAAAAGACTTTTACTCCACTTGTCAAAGTATCAGTTGTTGAATAATTGAAAGCAAGAACACAAAAAGAAGTTATTGTATCAAACACCAACATTTTTTCTTTCGATTTCTATAACAGGCAAGGGAAATCTGTTTTGATTTTTGTTATATAAAAGAATTAAGTCTCTGCTTACTGCTGATGTTGTGTGACACTGCCATCTAGCAGGATACCAGGGGAAGCCAGGTTTTAGTCCTATACAGGGGAGAGGGGTATGATGGGAGAATTTATAAAAAAACTCCACAACAGTGATTTTTCCAATTCTTCCCCACTGGCTTCTTGTATATGAACGTGCAATCTAAAATTCTGTATACAAGCCTGCTGAAGTTTTTATCATCTACAAAGAAACATGCTATCTTAAGAGGCCAAAAATATTATTAAAACAAAGACTTGGTTAAAGTTTGCATGAGACTAAAATAAGAGTTCCATTATATTTTCCAGGGTAATCTTTTGGTTTTCCTTCTCTAGTGCCTTAGAAAATAGTTTTGCCACCTATTTTGTAACATCAGTTGTTTCAAGGCAATTCAAAGGATGTTTTCTTGACACTGTTCAAGATCTGCTGTGGGCTTTAAGATTGGAAACTCTCACTTCTTGAGTCTGTGAGTCACAGCTACTTACCTGTAACTCAGTGTCAGACAAGATAACTTGAGTGAGATGAGGCTTGTGATTCTTGTTTGTCTAGCGTGAAAGAAGCAGCAAGCAGTTTAAGTTTGCCTTTCCTACTGTGACAAGCTACTGCTATTTAAACACTTTCTCTAGAGGAATGACTCTTCATGACCAAGGGTCACTTAGGTTTGTTTTTCCAGCCTGGTGCAGGTACAAGGCAAGATGGTCAGTCCTGCATCCCAGGTGCCAGGGCCCCAGAGATGGGCTCTCTGGGTGCCCAACACTGTTCTGTCCCAGGCTGGCTCCCTGCAGGTATTCCCTCTGACAAAGTGTCTGAAGATGGAACCTGTTCCTCTGTCTCCTTTCCTGGACTTTTTCAAGTCAGATTGAAATCACTCTTTCTGTTGTTAGAACAGAATGTTCTATAGGAGCACTTAACTTGGAACTTTATGGAATTTTTAGACCAAAACTTTAAGTTAGAAAAAAACCCCAAACAAAAATTGTTTAGTTACTCATTATTCCCAGCACAAATGCTTTCCTACCTGTTCCCTCATCCCCTCAGAAACTGTAATTAAAGATTTTCAAACCACTAACATGAATTTTGCATAGGCTCTTATTTGTAATGTTCTTGTATGCTGGCACTAAGGATGTAAATAACATTTGTTTCCACTTCCCACCTTCCTTCTCAAAAGCTTGCTTTTAAAAAACAACAAAAAAAGAGTCCATTTCCTACTATTTACCAGATTTTTCAATTCATTTTCTCAGTATATTGCTACTTTTCTCCCCGTTTACAAGTTCAGCTGGTTTCCATGAGGAAGAAAGGGAATGTGAGGCAGTAAAAGCCTTGTCAGCAGTGCTATGGACAGCTCTCTGCCCTGCCAAAAGGCCTCCTGGGCTCACAGAGGACTGGAGAGGAAGCCCTGATGGGGGACACCAAGGAATATTTGCACAGGGGAGCAACTGGCCCTTCTGCTTTGTGCAGAAAGGGAGATCACCTTGAGTCAGTGCCCCATGGCGTTCCAGTCTTAGAAGAATCTGCCTCCCTTGGGAGTGGTGCTGCCTTTGTGGGCACTCTGGCAAGGAGAGGTGCTCTGTTGCTGCACGTCCCAGCTCTGCTCCCTCCTGAAGGAGCCACCACACATGGCATCCCAAATCCCCAAAGTTTGGCATGTTTGTACTTTACAATATGTTAACTAGTTTTTGAATTCTGGGGCAAATATTTTAATTGTCCTTTTGTTTGTGACACTCGAATATAACCATTTTTATTTTCACTTCATTGTATTCTAACAGATTTTGACAGAACTGAAGGCTACTGAATGATTTCATAATTAATATCTGCATAATTGCCACCTAATTCAGTGCGAACGCTGATGCATAATTTAAAGCAGCTGTGCCAGATAATCACAAGCCTTAGCATGAGACAGCCTGTTGATCTTATATTTCTCTTTAGACACAGCCTCTAAGTATTTCATTTTTCTTTTGGATATGTTCTTTACTATTTCCTTCTTGATGAAAGGTCATATAACCAGTAGAATAATGCTGTCACTAAATAACATCCTTAAAGCAGCATTCTCTGTAATGCTATTTTTATATTGTCAGTCTCTGCCCATTTTCATTGCTACAAAAATAAAGCCATGCACTGTTCTGAACTGATGTGATGTGAGCAAGACTCACGTCACTTGGAATTGTTTGGAATTTGGTAAATGTCCTCTAATAACCAGGAACTACAGAAACAGTCACTGACTTTGAGGACACAGAACAGGACACAGAAATGCTGGTGCCTCAACCCCCCTCACACAGACTCATGGAGGTGATACCACCTAGTCAGTAAGCCAACAAAGCCTGGAGACCCCTTCCTGTGGTCACCAGCTGCAGGCTTGGGCCATTTGCTCACCAGGGTTTCAGTGCCACTTGGGCTAAGGTCTCGTGCCCATCATCCAGCTGCCGGTTCAGAAGCAGGTGTGCAGATCTGTCTGTAGGTCCTGTACTGCATCTGCCAAGCTTGTGAAAATGCCTTGGGCAACCCAGACACCCAAGGTTATCTTAGGTCAATCAAAACGTCACTAGACACTGTTTAGGCAACTGAACCAAGCCCTGTGAGACTTCTGAAGGACAAGCCAGAGTACTCTCCAGACTTCACCGTCTACAATGGGTACTTAAACTTGTATCTTGCATGTAGACACCCACACTTGGACACCAACACCTAAGTGTCTTGATTTTGGCTGAGTTCTAACCTTCTAATCCTTCTAGGACTCACTAAGATATATATATGTATAAATGGAACTGTAGTGAGGCTTTCCAACTGAGAAATTTAAAGCCTCTACAAGCAGGTATTTGCCATTATTTAAAATTGAACTTCAGCCCCAAAATTCAGAATAACATCTCTGTCAAATAATGTCAGGATAAATCATCTTCTGTTAAATTATCTTTGGTGTGCAGGGTGGAGGAAGTCACATTTTTCTGCATTTCCATTAACATGAACATCATCACCTCCAAGTAGCCTCTATCTAATTTTTCCCCAAGTTTCTAATCCTGTATTTTCTCAAAAAGCAAACAGCAAAACAAGAAGAGAAACAAACTTTCAAAATAATTTTCCGGTGGTTCTATGACTTTTATATCATCCTGAAATTACAGCACTGTACATTCTTAGCCTAAAGAAACAGTCAGTAAATATTGCTCCTTCCCTCTACAATTACCTGAAAGGAGGTGGTACCAAGGTGGGGATTGGTCTCTTCTCCCAAGTAACAGGTGATAGAATGAGAGAAAATCGCCTCAAGTTGCACCAGGGGAGGTTTAGATTGGATGTTAGGAAACATTTCTTCATGGAAAGTATTGTCAAGCACTGGAACAGACTGCCCAAAGCAGTCACCATCCCTGGAGGTATTTAAAAGATGTGCTGCACTTAGGGACATGGTTTAGTGGTGAACTTGTCAGTCCTGGGTTAACAGTTGGACTCTATGATCTTAGAGGTTTTTCCAGCCAAAATGATTCTGTGGTTCTACCTGTGAGTGAAGTGAAGCAGTTTCCTTGCTTGCTCGACTATTTCTAGTCCACTAGCTAAAGGAGTCAGCTTTGTTAAAACAAAAGCTTTGTTAAAGATCTCTGAAGTATCTCTTTATAAAGACTGTATTAATATTTTAAGCAGGACATTTTACATACCTCTGTCCACATGCATGCACTAGAGGGAGCTAGGACCAAACCCTCTGTTCATGTCCTAAATGCTGCTTCTCACCATCATTTCACACAACTTCAAACTTTGTTCTGAGAAAATGCTGTCAGTATTCCCAGACAACTGAACTGAAAGTTCATCAAACATCTACTGCTGAAGTGAGGTTAAGCAGCTGAGGCTTCAAGCCCCATCGTGGTGGGAATGGCTGGAGCAATTGTGAAGGGGGGAAGAAGGAAAAGAGGAAAGCCCTCTTACCTCTAACCAGACATGCTCCTGGACATGTACCTTTGCAGCTGCCTTTCACTGGAAAGCTGAAATTCCCTCCCCTCCATTCCCTCTCACCACAGCCTGGCAGCTACAGTAGGTGGGACACTCCCTTGAGGGAACACCACCAGCTCTTGTGTCATCATAGTAAGTTTTTAATCAGAGTTTGTAAAACAGGGTTTGCTAAAGCAGTTTTGCTGCATCCTGTTTACACTGCATTGAGCCAAAGCAATTCTCTTCCCCTCTGAAGTACACTGCAAGAAAATTATTTTTAAAACCTAACCTCTGTAAGTCATAAAAAGCAAGAGGTGCCCCATTTTCCTTATATTCTTAACTGGTGTCACTCTGCATAGATGTACACAGTACAGCCTTTAACTCTACACAGCCTTCTCATGTGTCTCATGCCATACATTGAACACACAATGCCCACAGTTGCTGGCCAAGCATGACTGACAGTGTGTGTCAATGCAGGCATATCCTGAGCTCTCACTCATGTTATTTTCTGAAAGAAACGATGTACAGAAAGCACGAAACATAGTAAATTTTTTTTCAAAATACAAGCTGATAGCACATACTAAATTATTTACTGGACCCAACAGAATTATTATGTTTTATTAGCCATCAGCTAAGACACCATAACTTTTGGGATGTTGACTTTTCCTGTCTACTTGTTCTTCAAAGACACTGGGATCATCACACTCAATCCCAGGAAGACCAGCAATCTTTCCCCAGGTCAGAATACTAAACCAAATGATGTTAAGATAAACGATTAAGCCCTGCTATAACTTTCTTTTCATGTCTGGAATTGTGAGGAGAAGCCGTGGGAGCTGAAATGGGACAAGCTGAAGGCTGCAGGTTGCAAAAAAAATCCCCTGTGGTAGCAACACTGGAAAGAGGAAACTGTACCTCACAGATATGTAAAGCAGTGTGGCACAGAGTAGAAAAGGAAATTTTATCTAGTTGGGAATAAAAAAGTCCTTTTCTGAAATACTCAGGAGAGTTTAAACCCGTACAAGAAGACACAAAGAATGCTATGACCATGAACAAAGTCGTGTTAATTACCAAGTTAATAATCTGTTCCTGCTGCCTTTCTTGGGCTAACAAAATACTGAGAATTTGGGCCACAGAGTTACTGTAGGGCTTTCCTAGCATTGTAGCTTTGTCTCCAATCTTAGGATGTTGTAAATAAACAGAAAACTTGGAGTTTTGTCTCTTAAAAAGAAGAAGGAACTACTACTGCTTTCCCTATTTTGAAATACATGAGTTTTTAACAGTAGCTTTTAAAGACTTACCATAACTAAAACAAAGACAGGAGTGAGAAGTAAGAAGACTGTGATGGCACATGCTACAGAAGCCAACGAGCTCCTGAGGTGGGACTCATCTCCTCCACGTGCAGTGGTGCAGAGCTTTGCTAACACACCTACACTCATTCCACAGGCAAGGGACAGAGGCAGGACCCTCCTCCAGAGCAATTTGCCATGCCCTAACACAGACTTCTAGAAAAGCAGATGAACTAGATGCCAAACTTACAAATGGCTGAAATTAAACAAGAAAAAACCCATCCTCTTGTTAAATCATCCTTTAGTTTCGGTATGGAATTGTATGTATACACACATGCACAAATATATGCAACTAGATAAATACAGGCACTTTGTACAACTCCTGTTAAATTTAAAATCCTATAATCCTTCAATGCAAACAAATTCTGCACTGGGAAAGAAGGGGCTCTGCCTGCCACCCTGCTAGATGAGAAAGAGCATTCAGGCCTCTTAGACACCTTTGTCTTCTCAGTGGCACTAGTTAATTGTATGAAAGTGTTCCCATTAACCAAAAAAAAACCCCAAAACCAAAACTGCTTAGTGGTCCTTTTGTAGGCATCTGTGTATTTATTCTACCTTCAGCCACAGTCGGCCCCTCTGGCACCCAGGAGTGGTGGTGGAGCTGCCTCAGCTGCATTCCTGTGCTGGAGAGGGTCCTTAGCTGAACCTCTCCCCAAACCATCCCATTTTCTCTTAGTTCCTTACCTTCTTCACGTTCCTCTGTCTCCCTTTGACATCACAAAACTATACTGGATATCACCTAACTATTTTCTGCTGTAGACACTGTTCTGGGAAGGACCATGAAATGCACCATTTGCCTGCTTGCACTTTCATCCTTATCCCAAGCATTTTTTACAAGCTAGCTCTCAGAAAAGTAAGCACAAAACAACAACCCTCTTCTGATGAAAATGCTAGAAGCAAAAATGTCACAATGTTGGCAAACAAACCTTAAAAAATAAAAATAAAATGGACTGGTTTGTGTTTCTTTAAGAAAGTAGGATGTATTTCAGAGGTAGTATATTTTTTCTAAATTATTAAAAATAAACTCTTGTAGCAACTTCTATTTTTCCACGGGATACTTAAATAGTTTTGGGAATGCCAGAAAAAGAAAAATAAACCTGTTAGTATAGCATTATTAAGCAAAACATTTTCACTGATTTCTTTCTAAGTCCTTGGCAAGTGAAGGGGAAGGCACCAACAGGACAGCATTACTACTGGGTGTGCAACATCTTGTCTGTCTGTCCAGGGGCAACACAAGGAAAGATGATGAGGACGTAGCCCTTTGCTTTCTTCTGGTGAGCAAACCTGCTCTTTTCCTTTCCCATCTGACCTCTCAGAACCTGAGGGGAAACACATCTCAGGTGGAAGTGCTTGAGCATGGTCCCAGAGCAACAGAACAGCCAGAGAGACCCATCTGCTGTGCAACTCCTCTCCTGGCAGATGCCAGCGTGGGTGATGGGGGTGGCAACTGCCCCAACAGAGGAGTCAAAGCTACGCACTCCGGGCTGCAACAGACATGTCTTCCCTGGGAGTCAGGTCCCACAGGAGGAGGGGAAACCCAACCAAAATGAACGCTGCCATGAACAGAAACTGCAGAAAAAGAGAAGCTATCATCCTCCCTACCCTGCCTCAGACAATAACCCTTGGGATTCTTTCTGTCAATGTCCTTCCTTAGGGAAATATAATTCTCAGGTTAAGCAAACACTTTCAAATATGAGGCAGGCATAGTCATAAATATCTTGAGTGCTGTTTTCCTCACTAGTATTTACAGAAAACATTCAATTTGTTTTCTTTTTTTTTTCCTGCTTGTGATTTTTGACAGCTTCCATGCTTACAAATTAATCACTTCCACACCTCATGGAGAAGGCCACATTAACACGCCTGAATGTTTGAAACCTGTGATGATCTTCCTTTTGAACTTAGGAGTGAATAATAGACCTTTGTAAGTAGTCCAGTACTACGGTGATTCTAACTCCAGCTGGGTTAATTACACAATAATTAGGTACAAACATCGCAACACAAAACACAGCTACATCATTATTTGCAACAAATGTTAACTCTAAATAAGTGCAACCTGTCCCACAAACACTTGCTATAAACGACTTAAAAATAAAAGTAAAATTTGATGGGGTAAACACAGAAATAAAAAAAAAAAATTCTCTGTGAGAATTTTTTTTGTTAAAAAAAAAATTAAAATAAAAATCTCAGCACTCATTTAGAGTTCAGGATCTTGTGAAAGAAAGCTTTAAAAGGAGCAAACCTGATTTGCTGTGGCTGTTGCGGCGAAGGGAACACTTGTTGCAGGAGTTGTTGCTGCAGAGACAGTGGCGGCCGTAGCGTTGTGCATCATGGGTACTTTCAGGAGGGGAACCATGGAAGCAATGAACAGGAGGGTGCAGCATTATGGTAAGAGAAGTGGTATTTTTGGCATGGTGAATATCAAGAGCGGCAAGCCATCGTCATGGGTTAAACCGGCAGATGGCATGCAATCACAGTGCAAAGCGAGAAAGCGTGGCGGAGAAATAAAAAAAAAGGGAAAATAGCTTATTACAAGTACAATTAAAGGAAGGTTGTCAACACAATCGGCGATTCCCAGAAAAAAAGGCTAAGGACCACTGAAAATGAGAGTGCTGTCTCTAAGGAGAAGATTACTTGTGTAAATGAGGCCTTTACCGAAAGAGCCCGTTACCTGTGGATTGTTACATGTGTAATTTGTTTTCCCCCAGTACAGCTATAAAGCACTTCAAAATAAAATCCTACTAAAAAAACCCCAGTGGTTTATACTGGGAAGAAAACTGTTAAGTGTTTATCTTAATTTTTAAACACAATTAAAAATGAATTATTTTCGTGTATCTTCATTTTGAAGTAAGCCAGATACTTGCTCTCTTCCTTTATAATCCAATTTATGCGTTTTTTTTCCTACTAGCACTGCATAACTGTTCGACTTTATCAGAGTTAAATTACCATCTGCTTGAGGCAAAAATCAGGAGAGGGATGATAATAATTATCCTGATATATATACTACTTTGTTTGATCTAAAAAAGCAAGATCGATTTTGTGAAAGACACTGCTTTTGCTCATTTTAAGAATGAATTTTAATCAGCATCTTCATGGGGGAATTATTAATTTGATGTTTTAAAGGCTTGATATTTTAATGGTTTATCTGAGTAGGCCCAAAACCCCAAAATAAAATCACTGGGATGGGGCAATAGAAGAAAGATTACTTTTCTATCTCAGAGGCTGTTGCATTGGACTTCCACTTTGCATGCCCAAAATGTGAATTTCAAGCTGCAAATACATTTAAAGGAGGAGTGAGATTCAGATCACGAGTTTCAACAGAACCTCTGTGGATCAAAGTAGGCATTTCTGGGAAACGCTGATAAAACTTTCTAACACACAGCAAAGGAGAAATAGGCACACCACTATGAAACTTTAAAACACTGATGAAATTTGCTGGCTTTTTCCAGTATTTTATGATTTTATAGTACTAGACAATATAAAATATAAAGAGAAATAAAACTTTGAAAACTGAAAAGCAGACTGGAATTCATGGTATTATGCTTTTGCAGTGTAGTTGTTATAGCAGGTGATATCATGTCTAAACTGCAGCTCTCATCTACAAATCTAAACACTCTGCAAAGTCAACCAGAAGGACAAGCGAACCTTTAATTCTAGCCAGTGGCTAAATCTTGCCCAGGATTTTTGAAACAAGTGAATATACATCATATACAGTATAAAAAAAGAGATCAATAAAGAAATTTGGAACCTACCAATACTGGTAGCGGGTGTCATGCACAAAACTGACCCTGCGTGTCATGCAATGATAGGTGAAAAAAGTGGATAAAGGGAAGAAACAGGTTAGCTGTTTAGAGTTAACATTCAAAGTGAGATTCAAGCATAACCACAGAGAAGTAAGTTAGTTAAATGAAACTGTAAGGTCATTCACAGTTTGACTTTAACACAAAAAGGTGATTGTGCTCTTACTAAACTCCTGTATATACTGTGTGGGTTTTGGCATGTTTCTATACATATTCAAAATACTTTGTAAACTTTTTTACTTATTAATGTTATTCTTTCACTTAGTACTTTTGCAGCAACAAGTTTTTGTTTATAGAAACATCTTTGATTAAAGATCACAGTACCTGGGACTTTCAGAACTCATTGCATAATTCAGACAATGTTGCGCAGATCAACATTCACCACTTTTTTGACATGTGGCAGGAAAAGAAAGTGGAATTAAGACAATATTCTTCTGCAGGGGCTTTTCCCAATTTGTGCTTGATGTTAATGTACCCATTCTTAACACAAAGAAAACAGTACTTTGACAAGTCCCAAACTAAACACCTCAAAGTGTGTAACATTCAAGCAGAAGGCTCCCAGCGCACCTCAGAGATGCTGTGGGATGACTGCTCACAGGCCATGCAGTTCAGTTTTGGTGCCTAGCCCACCTTTAACCTTTCTGGAAAGGCCAAATGAAAGAAAGAGACCAGCCTGTTTCCAGTAGAGTGCATACAGCCAGCTGGTGAAGGCAAGCAGGTAAGGACACTAGAGCCAGGTACGTGCATATTTGACACAGAGTCGAATACGCTTCCTGTATCCCTGCTGAGTTTCTACTGCAGCGCCTCATCGGACTGGAGTGACTATGAATGACCTTACCCAAAAACAGTCCCCAGAGAATACACAAGTTCCTCCTCCAGAGGCTATAGAAACACTAACAAACAGCAATGGGAAGAGAGAAAAGATCTGCTGTTCTTAAGATCATTCACCAAACAATAAGGAGAAGGTGACAAAGCAATCAAACTGATGTAAAACAAACAAAGTGCAGAACTTCGAAGGTAAGCCATGCTAAGTCAAGCCCCACACTTTTTATTAGGGGAGCCAGTGGTTAAGAAAGCAGAGAAGTTATATAAAACAATTAAGTTTTATATATATTCCAGCAGCAAAACTTGTCTTAAAATTCAACACACACGCACACACACACACACAAGGAACACATTTGAAAATTATACCAGTTTAGAAAATATCACATAATCATTTAAAATCCAACAGATAATGTCATGCATTGCTTCTTAAACGTGGGTTGCATGACAGTCCTTACACCCACCAAATCCAGCCTTCCCAGGAAATGTGGGAATATCAGATGTATCATCTTTAATGGAAAGCTCATGACACCCATTCTTATAGAAGGTGTTCCCTTTCCTGAACTCCTCCCATACCCCACTCCTCTCTTTAATATCCTTTCTTGGAGCTGATGGTGTTTGATAAGAGCAGGAGGTTCATCACTCTAAGAAAGGTTTTCTTCTCTGGGGCTTGGGCTCCATCTGCTATTTTATACCTCTGTTTCTTCTTTTTTTTTCATGTACTGGTTTTGGGGCTTGCCAACAACCTGGCCCTTAAGGTTTGGTTCCAAGATCCACCCTTTGTACCACCAGAAATTTGTCAGCTAAAACTACAATTACAACAATTAGTTGGAAAGAGGGATGGACAATAAATAGTACAAAAAGTGAGCTACTTAAGGAAGCATGAACATTCCAAAAGTCTGGAAAATATCCAAATGCTTTTTTTACTGACAAAGGTTTAAACTACTGTATTTTCCATAGTTAATTTGAAGTCCTTGTCAATTGTAAATAAGAGCAATAAGCCCTGAAAGGGAGTGCTTAAGAAGGAAATATGCCTATCATGCTACAAATTCTCATCGTTTCAATGTAAAATAAATTTGTGGAAATTTCTGTATGTTCTGTAAGCACAGGGCAGTCTTCCATTCATGTCCAAATAGGCGGTCTCACCATTTATTTATTTTTTTTCAAACACTCCCATAAATGTCAGTGTGTTTTCAGCCACAGATATTCTGGTGCACCAATGTGCTAAAAATAAGGCTATGCTATTACTTACTATTACAAATACGGGGGCAGGCTCCAAGGTTGTTACTGAGGCCTTATAGAAAAATTCCATGAAGTCAAAGCCATCTGTGTTTGTTTTTTATCTTTAAAAACATATGGGAATGCTGATAGATTGGGAAATCATCATGTGTTGCCTTTCATTCCTTGTTTAACCGACATGATTTCTATAAACTAAAATAACGTCGCTGAAATGCCAAGCGCATTTGCAAACACGCAGTTTTAAACGCTTCTGAAGCTCACCCTCGACAACGCCCTGACACTAAAATACGTAATTTGTTAATTACGAAGGAAATCGCAGAATTCCTCAGGAGGGATATTCTCCTTTGGGAAGTTGGAGTGGGGGTGACTGACAATTTAGAGGGTTGTGTTGTTACTGTTTACACGAGCACCCAGCACATCCCTTCTCTCGCAGCGTTAAAGAGAAGCCCTGCTACCAGCCAGGGTGCAGGTCAAGCCATCTCTGAACGCTCGGATTTTCACAGAGCTCCTCCGAGCGCTGAAATGTGAATTACGTTCACTCATCTTCAGATCATCCCTATGAAGAATTGTAACTCCAGTTGTGAGCCACAAATGCTAGGAAAAGTTCTGGTGGTGCTCCAAACCCACGAAAATGCATCTGATGCCTTAAAGCCTTGCTGTGCAGCTGGGAGGAGTGATATGTTCTGGCAGTGCTTCCACACAGGTATTTACTGGAAGTTTGTGGCTGGCATTCCCCTTCTCAGGGTGCTCGTGTGTGGCTGGGGAAATCCCCACAGCTGCAAGACAGCAGCCGAGGGAGCAGGAGGATGCTGTGGCATCTCTGAAGCGTGATGCTTTCCCCAGCATTTTTGTTAGCAAAAACAGATACGAGTCAAAATCCAACCAATTTGAGGGAGGCAAAAAGGGGGCAAACTCTGGAGAATGACGAGCAAGGCTATGCATGTGCAAAACAGCAGCTTAACAGCATGTTGAAATTTCTGCTTGAATTCTCGTCCTTTGCAAGAGGAATTAGAATAATGTGTAATCATCTGTGCAGACTTCACGTCAAGTGGGGCAGGGAGCATAATAAAACCTTCTGTTAAGTGAAATTGCCTGACACAGAGGCTACCTCTGGGACACAAGACTGGTTCAATGTGGATACAACATACCTGTCGGGATAAACGCTGCATGTTGCTGCAACTGAGCATTGGCAAGAGCCTGTTGATAGTGCAAGACACTGGGATTGAAAACGGCACTGGCACCATTGCTTTTTTCAAGTGCTTGTCTCTTTGGTAAAGGGTGAAGAACACCAGGAGGAAAGGCCTGTAAATAAGAAAGTTAGTTAAAATGGCGCCATTTTTAAGGCCTTGTCTGTAACATATACATAAATTACAAAAACTTAGTATTTTTTAAAGCGGCTAAAGATGCCTCGCCATGCATATTAACTCAAAGCACAGCAATGTAAAATGAGTGAAATTTTGTTATTGGTAGCAAAAGCATGGTACTATTAACCTAGAACTGTAGCAGCACAACTACTGAAAAGAAACGTTTGCTTTTAAGCAACGAAAATGGCATTGCCTTTAAGTAGGTTTTCAAATATTACAGGGAGAAAAAACCACTTGTGTTTCATTGCCAAGAATTGTCTTTTATTTTTAAATTTAAATATCGTTTCCTGTTATTACACAGATTAATGGATTACGTTACGCGTTTTCAATTACAAAAGCAGTTTTATCTCAATTCGACTTTTCATGAGAGATTTAAAAAAGATGAAACTGAGTTAGGAACCAAACTAAATCGTCTGCGGTCTATTACGTATGAGAATGAGATGGATAAATAGAGCTTCTGGTAAATTAACGAGTATGTGAAATCATTTCCGGTTGATGTTTGAAAAGTAAAGCGATACAAATTTCATTAGTTGCTTCTCTGAAGGAAAAAAAATAAATAAATTATAGTAAAATAAAATTAAAAAAAATTAAAAAGCTACATGCAAAGCAAAAGGTGAAAGGTCAAAGTACCAGGTCTACAGTTGCTTCGAGAGGTCGCTTCATTGCTTTGGCAGTCGACTGAGTCTTTTAATAACAGGCAGCGAGCACATGATGGCAGTGGGCCAATGGGAGTCAAGCGAATTAACATACAGGTAAACAGCAAGCAGAGGTGCGTCATGGGAACGGCATTGCATTTGTGGATAGGTGAGAAGGAAAAAAATATTCTGAATGCAATATACAACATACAAAACACTAGGCATGCACAACAACAAAAATGTCTTCTAAAGAAATGAATATTACATTTTGAATTAGTACCGAAGCAAAAATGCATCTACTATACCTTAGTTAAAAGCATATAAGAGAGTAAAATATAGATGTTTGAAATTCAGGAAAGTTGAGTAAAACAGCAGCTTGCAGACACTATTAAGCATCATATAAACACTTCACAGAGATGCAGAAAGTTTTAAGGATACACCTACTGGAATTCCTGATAAGTTAGTTCGGTCACATTTTCAAGTGGGAAAATTGATTTGGGAGGCTACATTTTCAAATATGAAACACTTGTGGAAGTTGTAATGCATTATAAATGCTATTAATATCAGTGCTTACAAGGTGAATGTCTTTTAATTTAGAGAAGTGAATGGATTTGGGGGTCAAAATGAGAGAGTTTCTCCTTTGCCAATACAAAACAGAGTACATAGTATGTCCATTTACACTAACTTATCATTAATTCCTTTTCTTTTCGCCTAGAGCTGGGTCATTTTTGTAGATTTTTTTTATCTTGTAACTTACCACAATACATTGAGAGGGGAAAAGGTCTTTCAGAATTGAAAACATACTTTCTAAATTTTTCTATAACCTTTAGCTTCAGGAGCAGGGAGTAAAATTGGGCTCCCCGTTCATAAGCTGACATTAACATATGAGTTATGATACTAATCCAGCATTATTAATTTTTAAAAAAAAAGTATTTAGGCATAGTACATAGGCATATACATTTATGTATACTTTCATAATAAATTCAAACTTATGGCTGATATGACAGCATTCTGTAAAAAATTCCTCATATAAAATATTACTTTCAAGTTTTATAGTGTAAATTATTCTTACAAACCTTTAGAAAGGAAAGAAAAAATTACTTGGAATCAAAATTTTTACTTCTGTTTTTTAAACACATGCTGATATTTAGCTCTTTTTAGAATGTGCAGATTACGTCTGCCTTGAAATCAGTATGTGGAAATAGGGAACAAAAGTTTCGGTGGGGGAAGAGGACAAGGCACAAAATGCCTGCAAACAGCTTGTGGTCATAAGTTTATCAGGTGCCAACAGGGTATTCTGCAGGGCAGTCTTTGTTTTGCTTATTCCTTGTTCCTGTCTCTGTTTCCCCTGTCTCAAGACCCTTCTCATCTCTTCTTTAGCACTTTTCTGGATTACATACCCTGATCTAGAGGATCTGCTCATCTCTCTGGGCCCAAGACCCAGACACAACAAGAAACTCCTGGTCTGAAGTGGGGATCTGGACAGACTTCTGTCTAAGCAGGGCAGGTGCAGAGGACATCACTCCTCTGCCTGGGGCACAGCCTCGGAGCCACTCTGCCTCCACCAGCAAGGGAAATCTACACAGGGGTGACTCAGTACAACTGAATTCAGCATTATGCGATGATGAAGTCCACAAGTTCAAATCAACATCACTAAGAGTAAAGTGTTTCAGTTAATTACCTGTATTATCCAAACACAGATTTTATCTAATCTCACTTGTTAACTTATTATCTCTCTGTTTATTATTGTTTTTCTCCAGTTTTTCTCCCTGCTCTTCTTAATGTCACCTCCCTACTTTGAAGCTTTCTTCTGGCTTTCCCCTCATATTCCCCAGCAAGTTCAGTCTCAGAGTCTTCCCAACCCAAAGGCTTGATCTGTTCCTAAACCTACTCATCAACCTTGCTTCCATGTAGTCTCACACTCTTTTCAGGACTGCTCATTTTGCTCTCCTACATTCACACTTTCTTTTATTTCATCCTGATAGTAAAACCTCCTTTGCCTCTTTCTGTTCCATCAGATTATTTCCTTCTCAATATTTGATCTACATAACTAACAACCAAAGAATCAATAGCTACAGGATGGAGAGGAAGAGAATACAAAAAAGTAATAAAGATAATTTTTAAAATGATCAAACATCCAAGGCATAGTATTTGCCTGCCATATGGCACACTGGTATGCTATAATGTCTCCTGGAATACAAACAAGATCCACACAGCAGTGGCCTCCATGGATGTGCAAGGAGCTCCTAACTAAACTCAAAAGAAAGAAGGAAAGCCCACAAGAGGTGGGAGCATGGACATATGGCTCAGGAGGAAGAGGGACACAGCCTGAACACGCAGGGAGATGTTAGGCGAGTCAAAGATCACCTGGAGTTGAATCTGGCAAGGGATGTGAAAGATGACCAGAAGGGCAACAAAAGGAAGACTAGAGAAAATGTGTTACCACTGCTGAATGGGACAGGCAACCTGGTGACACAGGACATGGAGAAGACTGAGGTTCTGAAAATCCTTTCCATCTCAGCCTTTACTGGCAAGAACTTGTCTTTAAGCCAGTGGGAGACCAGTGGGAAAGTCTGAAGTGAAAAAGATTTTTCCTTGGAGGAGGATGATCAGGCTAGGGAACATTTCAACAAGCTGTATATACACAAACCCATAGGAACTAACAGAGTGCACCCTGGGTGCTGAGGGAGCTGGCCAACATTACTGCAAGGTTACTCTTAACTGTCTTTGAAAGATCCCTGTGATGGGGGAAGTTCCCAAAGACAGCAAGAAAGTAAATGACACTCCTATTTTCAAAAAGGGCAGGAAGGCAGGTCTGGGGACTGACAGGCTGGTCAGCCTCACCTCAGTCCCTGGGAAAGCAATTGAGCAAATCCTCCTGAAAACCATCTGCAAACACATGAAAGTCAAGACAATCATGGGAAGTAGTCAGCATAGATTTATGACAGGGAAATTGTGCTTAACCAGCCTGACATCCTTCTATGATGAGACTGGCAGAGTGGTGAAGGAAGAGCAACAGATGTTGTTTTTTTGACTTCAGAAAGGATTTCAACACCATTTCATCCTCACAGACAAATTTATCTATTATGAGCTAAATGGGAAACTGAGGTGGACTGATAATTGTCTCATGTGCCAGCCTCAAAGGGATGTGATCAGCAACACAGAGCCCGACTGGAGGCCAGTCACCAGTGGTGTAAAACCTGGAGGAGTGGTTGATAAGCAAGACAGATGTGCTATTGCTCAGAGGGGCTAGAAAGTCTGGAGAAATGGCCACAGAGGAACTTCACTAAGTTCAGCAAAGAGATAAGATCAAGACCTGCACCTGGTGACGAACAACATGAGGCACCAGCACATGCTGGGGGCCACAAACGCTTGACAGAAAAGAACTTCAATATCCTGGTGGACACCAAGCCAGCAATGTGCCCTCATAAGCAAAGGACACCAGCAGGTGGAGGGAGGTGATTCTTCCCCTCTACTCAGCCCTGGTGAGGCCACATATGGAGCACTGTGTCCAGGTCTGGGCACCCCAGTACAAGAAAGATATAGGCATACTAGAAACACTCCCACAAAGGACCTGAAAGATGATCAAGGGACTGGATTCAATCTGGAGAAGATACAGGGGAATCCCATCAGTGTATATAAATACCTGATTTCAGCGTGAAGATGGAGCCAGTGGTGCCCAGGGACAGGAGAAGAGGAAATGGAAACAAATTTAAATAAAAGAAATTCCATTAAAATGTGAGATTTCAAAAAAAAAAAGAAAGAAAGAAAGAAAGAAAGAAAAGGAAAGAAAAACATTTATTTTTACTGGAAGTATGGAGCAGGTTTTCAAGTTATGGAGTTTCCATCCTCGAAGACTTTAGTAAACCAAACAGGCACATCCTGGGCAATCTCCTCTAACTCACCCTGCTTAAGCAGGGAAACAGGCTGGAATATTTTGTACATATTTCTCTGGAAAACATTACCCTGAATTACAGGTCCCTGTTGCTTTCTCCTGTGACATTAGACTGCTAACATTTCAATTCTGTGTTTCTAAAGATGCTTCCTCTTGCTTTGAGGCTAATGCAACTCTAATTAAGCCTTATTTAAAATCACAGGATATATATCTGCAACCATTACCGAAGTGCAAAAAAAATTAAAGCCCTCATCTCTCTCCTTTCCTATTTAGTATAGTGCCTAGAAATATTACATTCTCTAAATGAACAATAAATATTGCACAACAGAAGCTAATCAGAATAAAAAACCAATCTTCTCTGCTTTAATTTCCAGATGGTATTCAATTTCTGCAAGCACAGGAAACTTTAACTAAAAATCATCCAATTTGAAACAAAGGCTGAGGATGCTATTAGAGAAAGAATATTGAAACTTGAGAAATATTCTTCTGTTTGGTGGTTTACTTTCTTGCATAACTTACCCTTTGTCCCTCAAAAAGTCTAGTCTTCTCTAATTTGTTAAATACAATAGCTTGGGGTAGTTATGTACTGTACTGTATTGTGTTTCTGGTAGGCTTTTTAACCAGAGAATAACTGTATTGTCTATAACTATTGTATGCACTGCCCACAAGTCCACAAACCACATCTGCTTAATTATTCGTCCACTGCCAGCAATGAGGACAATGATTCTTTGATTTGCTGCCAGCAGTTTTGTCTCTCAAGTCAGATCCTGCATGTTCAATTTATTTAACTTTATCAATACCACTGTAAATTTATCAACTTTCCTGGTAGCAACTGTAAGAGGGATGCAGTTCTGGTGAAGGGGTGGGCTGTCTTGTCTGAACAGTTTTAAGAGGTTAAAATATCTGAAAATAAAAGCCCTCACTCTCTTTTCTTCTGACTGTAGCCACAATGTTTCTTTCCTAATGATTCCCATTATAGTACACTACTTTCAAACCCTATGATTCAGGTGACTGGCCCATAATAGCGGGAGAGGCAAGAAGTCTCTAGGCGTGAAATGCATCTAACCAAAGTTCAAAAAGATACAGGCAACATTTTTCAGTCACTGGGGATAGCTGTAGATTTACAGAGGGCAGTTCTTTCTCACCCTCAGGCAGGCTCCAAAGGTAGATCAGATGAGTGTCCTGGTTTTTCTACACTACCAGTACAGTGAGACCAAGGTGGCTGGCTGGCTGTCTCATTTCTAAGGTGGACTGTGCTGCATCTCAATGCAGGTTTCTGTTCTACTACTGATCTCTGAAGCAAATGCTCTCTCTTTGCTTTTCTTCCAAATTTCCACATGTATGTCTGCCATCAAAGAGCTAAAACAGCATATGTGTCCCTGTTTTCCTGGGAACACTGAAGCTTATCAGTTTTGTATCTGTTTGGAAATACTAGGGGCAAATTTAAATATAATTAAGGCAGAGAACAGAAGTGGTATAGAGTGTCATTTGCTTCACTGTCTTGAATAGAAATACAGCATTAAAATCAGGGCATAAAGAAAAGAAAATGCTTCCTCCCATCAAGCAGTAGTAATAATTTTATAAATTCTTAATCTTTCACCAAAATAAAAAAAAAGAAAAACTAAAAAAAAAAGAAGAGGCAAAAGAGAAAAGAAAGAATAAGCAAACAGCATTAAATTGAAGCAAAATAGGCATCAAAAAAAAGGCAGCCATACATGCCAGCACTTACCATCACAGTCGCAGCTGCCGCAGCTGCCTGGGCTGCCACTGCAGCCTGGTTGGCTTGGTGTTGCGCCGCTTTGATTTTGGCCTGCAAATGTGCAGGAGGGTGAAAATACTTGCATTTCTCCCTCATGCAACGACCTTTTATGTAATCCATACACACGGTTACGGTGTTGTCGTTTGTGTCAATCATTGTGCTGTCTGCCGGATGCGCGAAGCGGCAATCAGTCTCTCCACGCGCACAGTTGCCCCGCTGGAACTCCCTGCACACCTACGTGCAAAACAACACACGCTGCAGGGCACAGCTCGGTGCAACGCGGCAGGGCAAGGAGAGTCCCGCGCCCACACAAGACAGACCTGCCCCCTTCCCTTGTGAGCTGGAGTTTTACAGAAAATTCACTTTAATACTTCATCTCTTGGTGGGTGAGGGGAGCACCTATTTTACCCTTATGTTCTTGGCTCCTCTGGTACTGTGGCTAAATGAACTTAACATGCAACAGAAGCATTTCCAAATGCCTTTCCTTTTTGCTGTTTAGAAAGCGGCTGGGAAGGATACTTACTTACGTAACTGCTCCTGCAAAACTAGCTGGGAATCACAAAATATTTTGTCTCTTTCTGACTACACTTTGTATTCTTGCAGGTTGACTGGTAGGGAAGGAGTTCCTCTTGCTGAAACCCAGGGAAAATACACATCAGATGCATGCACTGTATTTTTTATGGAGTCTACAAACAAAATTGAGAGCCTACTTAAAAATATTTTCAAAAATGGGCAGAACGAACATACTGGTTTTCCTAAGAAGAAAAGTGCTCTAGATACTGGTGCTTAGACTTTTGGGAAAGGACATTCATTTTGGAAAGAGCCATTTGGCCTTCTTGGGTACTTGGATCACAGATTTCACTGCGACCAGCCATGCAGTGATCCAGCAATAGCTGGGAGGCTCTGCAATAGCTGGAGGCTTGTCCCTTCAGCCTGCTGCAGGGTTGGTAATATTTGACATCTCCACAGGCAGCTCAGAGTTCAAGGGCTACACCATTCCCCTAATATTGACCCGTAAGGATACAAAATTCCCTTATTTTCAGTGCAGAAAAACCAAGAGAAT
Organism: Notiomystis cincta; assembly: GCA_013398075.1. Classification (NCBI taxonomy): domain Eukaryota; kingdom Metazoa; phylum Chordata; class Aves; order Passeriformes; family Notiomystidae; genus Notiomystis; species Notiomystis cincta. The sequence goes on from VZRX01020122.1 coordinate 759,550, forward strand.
TAATACTGAAACAAAAAACGTGCTTGTTAGATATTTCATCAAGGCATGCCTTTACAGGCACGTATACCTGAGGTTTTTTGAGATGATGAATTTACAAAACATGAAAATTCATGTTGATATTTGTGTATCTAATATAAGTAAACACACTACCTTAAAAATAACGGTGTTTAATTACCACTGGCTACAAGTGCAGAACTCCTGCCTGGTTACAAGCTTTTTATCTGTAGCAACTAAATTTACTCTTCGCTTCTAAAGCTACAGTTACACCCTCTAGGATCTTTCACACCGTGTCTACAGTACCTCCAGTTTATCAGTCCTGAGGAGTTTCTGGGTAGCAGTTGAGCTGGGGACTGAAACCGGTGGGCTTCCAGGAACAATGACCGGCGGCGTGGGCAGGATCTCAGTCGGGACTAAGCCAACTCCTGGTGTTACTGGCGTTAGGTAAGGAGCAAAGCTAATAGCCGTGTTCGTTCCTATTGTGGGACCCACTGGAAATGTGGGCTGGAAAAGGAAAACACAGACCAAGGTGAAAAAAAAGCCCCTTAATCAATAGCTTAATAGTTGTCTTTTGCTTGCTGTTCTTTTTGGCACGGATTCATTTTCCTAATGAAAAAACTTTAAACAGCTGGCAAAACACACAGCATCCTCTCTTCTTTTAATCACGCAACACATTCCAGCAGCACACGAAGAACCACCTTTGTAACTCTATTATTGGAAAAGAGTCTGCTGATGCAAAGGAAGTCCTACTTTGAACCTGAATCTCTGTGGAGGTCCAGCTTACATTGCAGGCTTATTTACACATCTAAATGTAGAAATAACATAGACTTTATTGCTTTTCCTCAATGCCTGTTTTCCTTGGGAAAACAGGCTGTTTTTCAAAGTATTCAGATTTCATAGATGAAGTGTTATTAATTATATTAAAGCCATATTTCTAATAAGGGTGCATATAATGAACTCTTTGGCATGTAACTTCCAGTATGTTTGCATACTGTATTCTGCCTCCTCCTGCAATTATATATTACTGTGTCTCATACACTGAAAAAACTCACCTTTGCAAACATTTGCATGCTCAACTGTCAACAGTGGCAAGCAGAATAAATATTATAATCTCAGCTGGACACAATATTTAAAAAGGGACTATTCAGGCTTAGATTAGTTCATCATATGAAAAACTTTGATTGGAGGGAATGATATGGGTCTAAAAATCTTGTTTTGTTCTTTCCCACAGTGAGTCAGTGAAGTCATGACCAGAAGAAAGAGCACTTGTGTGATGCTAAAACAGCCGTGATGAGGCAGAATAGTGGGTTTGTTACCACCAGCTCCACGGGGGGTGGAGGCAGAATATCACCAGGGTCAGCCCATGCTCAGACCTGGAAAGTGCTTTAGTTCTGCAGAGCTGATGTTTACCCCAGAGAGTGAAGCTATAATTATAAATGAGGAAAAACTACACAGAAAAACAGGACACATCTCAGATTAGCTTTGTCAGAAATTAGGTTCCCAAATAAATCAGCAGCTAGAAACACAACAGCACAACGCTAAGACTTCAAAACACTTTAACAAAGGAGAAATGTCTTTCTCATTAAGGTGGCCTGCATGACATTAAGCATGTAGAAAATATGCAAGAGAAAACACAGGAGCTAGAAGGCAGGGGTTTTTTTGTTTAGTTTTCTTTGGATTATTTTGTCTTTGGAACCAATTACTAAATTATAAACGGATGTGACTTAGTACTGATAAGATGCTCTGAGCATACAGATTAACCAGGATAACCAACTATACAGAAATAGCATCTAACTGCCCTTAAGAGTTAAAAGTGTATTATGCTGTGTTTTAATCAGTGATCAAATCTGCTTGATATCAAGCAACCCAATTTATATGTCAAACATGAGCTAAATTCTGAAGAGCATAATAATGAACATTTATATGAAACAATGGTTCGACTGTGTTGAAGAAAATATGTGTTATGTGAAATATAAATAACAGCTTTGTATCAGATATAACTTTAAGAATAAATCCACTCATAAAATGACTTCTATGAAATTTTCTTTCACTTTTTATCCATTTGGTCAAGGCTGAGTCATCTTAATCTGGCAATTTATGTGAGAGAGAGAAATAAAACCTGGCATTTTTATCACAGCAATCAGTACAGAAGACATTACGTCAATGAAACTGTAAAGTTCAAATGATGAAATGGATGAGAGAAAAAAAAGTGTAATTTTGCCATTTCGATTTTTCTTGTAATATTAAGCAGTGGAATCTATTACTTCATCAAAACTTTTTCTGGTGAAGACTCAGGCAATAAAACGTAGGGAAATATCAAGACACATTAGGTCAACATCACCAGATACAATTTGATGAACATGTACCAGAAATTCAGGCAGTCCTGACACTCAATTCCCAATTCCAACTGACAGTAGATGTATCAAGTATAAAAAGGCATTACTGAAAAAGGCATCTGGGGTGAGCTTCCTGTGACCAAATGTGGATGTCTTCTTCTGAGATGCCTACACCTGACTTCCACTGTAGCCCATGGAAAGACAAAGGCACTTCGAAAACTAAATCATCTAATCCAAATACAGATGTCTGAGACAAGCCAAGCAAACAGTAATTAGGAGTGCTGATGTCTTTTGAGAAACTATAAAAAGACCTTGGAAACTCACTGCAGAAGTTGATGCCAACGCTCCAGATGCCTCAAGTTAGAGAAAAAAATCCCATTCCAGTGGGACGCCTTACACTAGGAATTTAGATTGAAAAAACATCATTAGCAGCCATGTGTGAAAAGCTTAATTCAGATCACTTGCCAAGCCATGCTCTGTAAGTCTGCTACACTGAGGAGCCCAACTGCAAGGGCTGCCCAGAGCAACTGATCACTTTAGTGCATATCCAAAGATGCTGCTCCTGCATGCCAGACCCTAGCTGTATGTCACCTCCTGGGTATGAAGTGTCTCACAGGAATCACCTTGAGACAAAACACTGAGCTTGTGAACTGCATGCACCACCAATTCTGTCTTATCCTTGGAAACTTCAGACTTCAATGGCGTAAGAAAATGCTACCCATTAACCTTTGCTCCCAGTGTTGGGATGCAATAATATTTAAAGCCATTCAAACCCATAGACTCCTAAGAGTGTTCTTACTCAAATAATCTACTAGAAAATTACTGTTAATATACAAACTTTTGCCTCCAGAAGGATTATAGGTAGAAATCTTGCAAACATGACACGAAATGCATTAAGGGGAGAAAAAAAGAGGAAAAAATGCAAATTATTTTGGGATAAAAGAAGAACAAATCAAATCTACAGCAACACTCCGTTACATCTTCAAATGCAAATATAAATGAGAATATGTCTAGCATCTTGACCATTCTGTAAGTAAACAGACAGGGACTATTTTTATTGATACTATTTAGAAAAATTTTGCAGGTCAATAGAGTCTTCAACTTTACTTACCATTAACACCATCAGAGAAATATACTTACCACTGGCTGTAGTGGTGTCCCTGGAAACATGAACTGCATTTGCTGGGCGAGCATTGCTGCTGCAGTTTTCTGTTGGATTAAGTTGTTCCTGCCATTGATTTCCAGTTGAGTTTTTAAATGTGTTGGTGGATGAAGGTATTTGCAGTTCTCCCTTGTACAACGACCCTGGAAAAAGAAGTCACACTAATCAGTTGGCTGCTTTTGATGATAGTTTAATGCCTTCGAGCAAAATACTACACCATAAACTAAGCAAGAGCTAATGAAACCAGGGTGTTTCCTGGGAACTATGTAGAGGGCTGGGAGGAGCTGATGGCCTTGAGCTCTGCCTCAGCCCACCACCCCTGATTGATCATTAAGGCTATTAGCCACAGAAAAAATAAGAGAAAGGCTTTGAATCAGCATTTTCACTGTTAAATACAGATCACTGCCATACAATTAATAATCTCAGAACTGCCCAGACTGCCTGAACTGCCGCTCAGGGCACCTTGGCAAGAGTATCTAGTGTTACTGCAACAGGAAAGTTTTTGTGTAAATGACATTACATTATGAATAACAAACTGAAACCTTCTCTAAGAGAAATGCAGCTTTTAAGTACATCATATTAAAAATAATGGTGTGATCGTGGCGGTGAGGATCTAAAGTTGCTACTCTCTGCTTGTGTTCTCTCATACATCCACACTTATTCCAGTTCACTGCCTGCCAGCCTCCTGTTTTTATTACATCAGCACAACTTGGAACTATTTCCATTCAAGTATAAAAGAATAGAAGTAAAGGTGGTACTTTTACAGCCTAAATTTAGAAGCACTGCATGGATCTAAATCTGAAGGTACATAGCAAAAGGAGAGCTCCCAATCAACATGAAAGGAGGAGTTTTTAGACAGATATGAGATAATAAGAGACAATAAAAATAAAAATACAGGTGGGCTGTCATCTCAGAGGTGGCCTGGGTTAGAGGAGATGGATGTACAAGCTGACCCTGAACATAGGTAGAGCAGCATAAGATGCACTGATGTATTTTCCCCCATAAAGGAAAATTGCAGGGTACACCAGGAGGTTGTGCAGCTGCAGGGCAGGACCTGCTGAGATCAGAAGCTCCTTGATGACACGGCTCACAAACAATCACAGAATTTAAGAGCTGTGACTAGAGGGCCTAAAGCATTAGCCAAACCCCATTGGATACACTCAACCTGTATAGTTTAAGTTTCCAAATTGAGATGTTTTTAAGAAGCGCTTTTTAAACTTTCCATTCATTGGTATTAGGGCTTTACTATTTGCAGACAAGCAGGAATATCCTCCTATAGTCAAGAAAGCATCCAAGTCCCTTATGCAGGAATATCACACAGTACAGACATACACTGACTGTGTATGCACACACACACACACTGCTACAAAACTTTCAACAGGCTGCAGATGTCCCAAAATTAGTATAATTTTTATACTTTTGACTTAAGACACCAGAACAGCGCTGATTCTGCCACTAATCTGCTATAGAGATGTCCTAACTAGCTGTACAGGAGTGAATTAAACAGGCTCAGGAAGGTTGTCCTGCATTGAGACTGATGGGAATGCAAACAGCTATTTCCACATTACTAAACTATTGAGGACAGCCCTTTCCTGAACTGCCCCTGGCTGCTGCTTGGAGTATGCTAAATAGCAGAGGCCAGAAAATGCAAGAAACCCAAAAATGTAAGAAAAAGCAATGATCTCAGGACTCAGGAACAGTAGTCTCAGTGCTATTTTAACCTCCTAGTACAGATGCAACCACTTTCAGGACATCATGCCTTCCTTCTGTTGAGAGAATCACTTATGCTGCCTGGTTTAATGAATTACACAAAAGGAACACTACTTTGTCAGCTGGCATGAGCAGAACCTGAAATAGTCACGATTTGATGGACACAAAAGAAGGCTGGCTCTTTCATTCTGGGGGAGAACCTGGCCTTTGTGATCATAATGCTAAACTGGAGCAGACTCAGCACAGACAATGAGCATATGCTTTTTTGTTGGCTGATGAGGCCAACTGATTTCGACATTTTCAGCTGAGATCTATTTTACATTAGTCCTTTGTATATGAATGGCTCATACAGCAAATCTAAAAACTAAACCAGAAAAATCATATGGAACTACTGAATCTGATGGAAATATTGACCCATGGAATCAAAAATACTCCTTAAATTAGGACTGAGAGGAACTCTCTACCCACAGTGGCTTCTGAAGTACCTTAAACCTGAAGAGTGCCTTCAGCCAGACCTCTGAAAGCACACAGCTACTGTATACCATCCCTTCAAGCTCTGCAAAGCAACCCACAGTGCACAAAAGATTGGTTATTTCTGAAAACTTTCAAAATAATCCAACCATACAAAAATGCACTGTCCTCTTTAAAGTGATTCATGTCTGTGCCTCGTTTACTGGTTTTTGAGCTCCCGGTCAGCCATGAACGTATGTACTATAAAAGAGCTGTGTGGTCCCGCCATGCTGCTATAGAAAGCCCTCTAAACAGATCAGGCCTTGTTGAAATTAAATGACCCAAAATAAACTGCAGTGGAATGAGCACTGAAAATAGTGAGTAAATTAATCCAGCCCTCACTACCAAAATGAAATAAGTTCTGAGATCAGTTTTTTTACTTTTTGGACCTACAATGGTAACAGGGAAATACCTAATAAGGAATTTTTCATTCCTTTTCCCCCAAATGCTCCATGTCCCAACTATTAATCACTGCACAAACAAAAATTCAAACTTATAGTATCATTTCAGTCAAATGGGACCCTGAAATTTTTTGTTCATTAAAAAGTCAAATATGAAGTCCAACTGACATGACAGCACATATCAACCAAAAAGCAGAACAGGCAACTGTGCACAACAAGCAGGTGTATTCAACGTATTGGTTTGGTCACCATCAGTAAGAGTCCACTTTGTAATCAACTATTATGCAAGAAAGACACATCATCACAAATACACAGACTAAATCAGGTACTTTAAGTTTCAGGTACATCAGTATCAAGCCTCTGGAGCAAGGCTTGCTTCATCTTAAAACCACAGCAGTTTAGGAGCTGTTCCATAGACATTCAGTCCCTCTGGCACAGGACGGCACAAACTCAGCAGGATGAGGCAGGCGGCAGGGAAAAATAATTGCTTCTTACGACTTTTAACCTGCTCCCAGATATGAGTCAGAGTCCTGAAACTGAGGGCACACACAGATTGGTATGAAACTGGGTCCCTAGAAACTCCTGTCACCCATGAAGTGAAGGTTATCAACAAGCACATCATAGGCAGTTGTGCACTTCCCATGGGAGTTCATGCGAAAAAATCACTTTCAATGAGCTGTCTCTTTATTTGCAATGGATAGGAACAGTGAACAGACATCAGATTACATTCCCAGCAGTCTGCTACTCCCCTCATCCTGGAAGGATGGTACCTAACTCTGACATTTTATTTCTTTGACTTTGTCCCCTACAGCTGCCCTGTCTACTGCCCAGTACCAAATTTCAGGCAGGTAATGGAAAGTTTTAACAGAAAAACTACTTTTCTACTGCTAATTATGCAGACTGGAACATGCTGTGGCTTGTGTCAGGCTGTACCACAGGTTTCATTCCACTGAAGCAGTGGAAAAGGGAAAGGGTGCACTGAGGAACTCAAAGGACTTCAAGGACTCAAAGGACCCTGCCCAACACCAGAGCACAGCAAAGAGAGGCTGCACTTCTGCAGGGGCAATGGTCTTGGGAATTGCTACCTGACTGGCTTAATTTCAAAAACACTTCCCTTAACAAGCCATGTCACATCATTGGCACTTTTTTTTTAAAATCCATAGATTTTCCCATTAAGAACAATAGGTAGTTTGTCTAAAATCAATGCCACAAGACAGCCCACAGACTAGAGTATATTAAAAAGCTAGATATGTGCTTAGAATCGTAAATTTAAAATAAGCAAAACGAGGTGAATGTAGAAGTAACACCCCATAACTTTGCATATTCACACACTAAGGATCCATTTCTTGTCTTTGACTATTTCATAAATTCACAACTTCTTTCAGTATTTTACTCTTGCTCTAATAGTAACAATAATAATAATAATAATTAATTCAAGCTTGGGAATTGCTTATGTATAATAATGAATTAGCTTTTACTTATTAAAATTACCTTTGTCTTTCGTAAAAATAAGATGTTTGAATGGAAATAAAAAAGGCAAAACAATGTTTCTTCTACCTCTTAAGGCAAGAATCAACTAAAGCTTCCAGAATTTTTTTGCTCAGGTATAGAATTTCAGGCAATTTACTGATGCTGTTAGTGGGAAATAACAGAGCAAGACTCCCCCAACTCAGAGCACAGCCTAACATCTGACACACCTTAAAAAACAGGTTATCCAATGAAAAGCAGAAAGTGGGAGGCCTGCCTGCTGCCTTGCAGGTGTCTGTCCCTTGCTCCAAACCTCGCTTCCCCGTGCGCTTCCAGCTCCCCCTACCCACCTCTGTTCTCCATAAACTCCCAGATTCCTCCAGTATCCCCTCCCTCCTTCCAGCTCCCCCACAGCACTCCCTCCCCTCCCAGCTGTAGCCCAGGAAAGAGCTCACTGGATAATTATAACCCGCCGAGCCCTGCGTGTCCTGAGGAGCCGGCCAAGACGCGCACGCTGCTGGCAGACCGCGCGCGGCAGCGGCTCGGTGCCCGCTCCTGCTTTGCCTTAATAGGGTAAAACTTCAGATCCCTCTCCTGCCCAGACACCGAGTTTTGCATAAGCAGTAAGAACTTTGAGATATGTCTTTGAGATGTCTGCTTCTAGCAACTTTGCTCGAAATTGGCTACATTGTTCAAAAGTTATTAGGGTGAGAGGATGACGCCGGCAAAAAATATGGGCAGTGCAATTATGCAAAACCTGTTTCCTTAAGAAAACAAGCTGAACCTAAATCTCAAGATTGAATATGCAGTCTAATGGGAAAACAAGAAAAGTATATGACTTCCAAGACATGAATGGTTTTAGAAGGCATCTGAGCAACTGGTTCTACAAGGGAAAAAAAGATTTTCTGGTTTCCAGATAGACACTATGAGATCCAAACATTTGCTGGAGTTAGAAAAGACACACATAAATCTTTAAAAAGTAATAATCACCTGATACCACAACCATCCCTCCCACTCAAAAGAAACTTTGGCAATTTTCTGCATGCCTTGCACATGCCTGTAAAGATCAGAACACATTTTAAAACAGTAATGTGTTTGCAGCTGTGGGCATGCTGCTTAGCTAAACATCACCCACTGAAGATATTACTCACTGTTCAAACCCCAGCAGAGAGGGAGATAGCACAGGCCACTGTCCAAGGTGGTGGCAGCACATGGCAACAACAGCCAGCAGTGTCAGCAGCTGGGGTGGTACCTAAGGCATAAATACTTACTTCTGTGGAAGAGTTTCTGTCAAGAGCAAAAGCTGTTTTTTCTCCTTTGGGATTCCTCCTCAGCAGCCTCTCAGCAAATTCTTGTCAGAAACATGTGTGGCCTCACCCAATCAATTGAAAAATTTCAGTATTGCATAAGTCAGGAACTTTTCAATTGCAATAGTCCTGTGCTCCCTGAGGCTAAAAATAGACCCAGTCAATAGGAGGGCAGGTATTTTGAGATACTTAAGCTTCTGCTCCTATGCATAGATAGCCACACTAACTCTACCAGCCCAAAACATCCAGTTCAAAAGTTATTATTCAAATGCAGAAACATAAGAAAGGAAAAAAAATCAAACCAAAACACTAAAGAAAACACTGTGTATCCATACACAGAGACGGATGATTCCACTTGTTCCACAGGATTTGAATGCGTGGATTTCCCTACGTATTTTAGTACCTGAGAGTTCAATCACCAACAGCACTTTCAACACTCATGGAAAACCCTCAGACTTCAGTTTGGACTGAATTAAAAAGTATTTCCATCTAACATGACAATCCATGACTTTAATTTTCCTATGCAGGTCAATCTGCTTCCTAACTTCACTCAGGAAGTAAAAAACCACAGCTCCATTAAAGTATTCCCTTTGCACTTGCTGTGAATATGCACCATCTCACACAGTCTGTAGGACAACACAAGCTCATAGAGTTATGCATATGTCCAAGGACTTAGGGGATTTAGTGAAGCCTTAAGAATGACTAGTCAGAGATTTTAAAAAATGTAATGCAGCATTTTATTTCTTCCTTAAGGCATAAAAAAAAAATTCAATTTTTTTTTTTTAGATTTTGCATAATTTCACATCTAGAATAAGCACACATGCTTGCAAGTAAGTGTATGAAAACATAATTTCTTTAGCCTAAGTAGAATTTTATATGATTTTCTAGAAAGAAATGGAGATCAGAATAAGATCTCTTATCTTGAAAATGGGGCACACGTGAACTATTTGTGAAATAGAAAAATAATTCAGACGGACCAAACTGTACTACTAATAGAAATATTAGCTTTTGATGGAGAGTTCAAATACCTCAGACTTTACTATTTGCCATACATCTTACAAACACAGAGACCTAAAGGAAAAAATGTATTTCAAAACAACACAAGCATCTCTTATATTACACTTGAAATGGTTCAGCTCTTGGATCTGTTTTCCTGGAAGAAAAACAGACAAAAGCAACCAACAAAAACATGTTAAAAACAACCTTAAAACATTGTTGAGAACTTAGTTCTGTATTTCTAAAGCCTTGCAAGTCCACCCACCAAAGTTAGTGAGTGTGCATACATATTTATATGCACCTACACACTTCCGTTTCAAGAAAAAGTAGAAGGCAAATTCACTTTCCTACTTTAAGGTAGGAAAGAAAGAGAAGGAAAAAACTCTCAGGTGACTTCAGTCTGATTCAGTTTCCAACAACCTAAGGAAATGCATTAGCTACTCTTTTAATGACTTCAATTTTTTGTAAGAAACTAAAAGCCAGTGAAATAAAAATGATCATTTTATTCACAAAAGTAGAGAACAAGAACTGCCTGTAACTGACAGAAAAAATAGAAAAATATTGAACAAAAATTGAAGTCTTACAAAAAGATGGAATGTCTAAATGATGTAATAGTCTTACCACTAAAGACTTAATAGGAGATATTTATTTAAATGGAAAAAGACAAAATGTTCTACTGAAGAGCACATTTGCAATGCACAAAGAGCTCTGAGTCTCTCAAGATGCTCTTTCAAACAAATGTTGAGCACAGCTATAGAGAATGGTTTAATAATTTGCCTTGCAATATCAAGGGAAGTGTACTCAATATTAAATTGCTCAGGAGACAAAGAACTCAGGCAGATATTGTAGACCCCAAAAAAAAGACATTTATGAAATTCTAAGTTATTTGGCAAACATCCTCGAGATTACTCTAACAAATTAGAAAATTCAGACAAAGAGACAACAGTTTAATATCAATTTATTTTATTTTTGTGTTTACCGCCTTGAAAATAATTTGAGAAGAATAGGGTAATAGAGATTATTTCTTCCCCAATTATGTAGCTCCTTTTGTTTGTTTTTTTTTTCCCCTCATTCTCTCCCCCTCCCCCAGCACTCAAAATGAACCAGTAATTTTTATCTTAGCTTCAATTTGGCGACCAGCATTGATCAGTAGTACATCACAAGCAACTGTGGACAATCCTTAAAAGAATATCTTCACTGTAATGCACACAGACAACTTCCATGGAATGAGAGGCAGCCAACAGGTAGTATAAGGGAAAAACCCAACAGAATGAACATAAAGAAAGCAGAGGGAAGCATGACCTTATTGAGATAAAATTCCTTGTATATCTGATTTCTATTAAATGGGTAGTGAGAGTTTTCACGTGGCGTGAAGCTGCTCGTGCAGGGCTCCAGCAAACACAGCTCTCCCCGTGGGAGGACTGGATGCAGCCTGCCATGGGACTCAAGCTGGGCTTCAACAGCAGAGCAGTGATTTATCTAAGCCCTTCAACTCTGCCCAGCCAGAGAAGTCAACATACTCACTGATTCCTGCATTATAGAAAAAAACCTTTTCAGAGTCTCAGGATACAGCACTACACAGAGTTAACTGTGTGTTAATGGGTAGCTTTAACACACCTGCTCATCTCAAGGATTGAGTGTTTTCGTGGAAGACAGAAGAGAGATGTGTAAATTGTGGGCTGGACCACAAAGTAAGTCAAGGTGACACAGACTTTTGCTGGTAAACAACATACTCCACCATTAAATTTAACTTGAATGAACTGTAAAAGAAGAAGATAAGAGCTTGAGAAGAGGCAATTTTCTTCAAATTTTCTCAGTATTTCAAGAGGAGACAAAAGTAGCCAGCAAAGTAATCCCAGCAAAGAGAGGTAAGTTGCTCGGCTGCAGGGCAGCTGGTAAGAGAAAAGGTAACAATGGTGTAGCAGAACGCTGAACAAGAAGATGGGTACAGCACAGCACCACTTCCTGACATACCCCTTTCCCCACTTCCTTTCCAATTCCCATAAAAGCCTTCAAGCCGACATGCTGACTTTAATGCAAGTTTGTTCATATGAACAGGACTGAGATTAAACTCCCTTGGCTTGGAAACCACTTTGCAGTGAAAAGGTAGGCAAGGGTAGCTGCAGAACTGACTGTCAAGCTCTGAGACATTTTATTTCTCACTCAGTGGCCTGTAAAGGAAAGCTGCTGTGGCTCAGCACGCAGACTTCACCCTCCCATGTCCATACATATCCTCCACCATATCCAGGTTAGAAAAGAAACAGTCAGTAACAGGGACAGACAGATCTTTTGCTGATGGGATGCCCATGAGCCCAAACGATGAACAGTCCAGCAAGGACCAGGCAATGGGCTGGTATGCTGGCAATGGTTCCCTCAATGACACACTGGGAATCTTAACTCATCTCTGGAAAAGCCATAAAATCAGTTACGTGGCATCAAAAGGAGCAGGAGGTATGCCTTGGTAGCGAGGAGCCTGGTTGACTGCATCAGAAAGAAAATGGGAGGAGAGTGCTGTAAAATTGACTACATTACCTTCCTACAGCAATCCACCGGGCCAAGGGAGACTTGAGAAGATACTTCATCTGAGAGTTGCAGTGATTGAAATGTGACTTGGAAAAGGCCCTTTCTTTGGAAGACTGTCACCATATGGAAAAGCTCATCAGTATGATGTAGCAAGTCCCTGACATACAAAGGGATCCACTGGTGTACTACAGAGAAGGGCAGATCTAAGGTACACCAGAAGCGACTGCCTTGGACACCAGCATGTCACAGCCTCCAGCCCTCAAGCTGGATGCCCAGCAGCCCTGAACTGCTACCAGGTGACCTGATGTGTCATTGGCAAGTCCTTGTACTGCTCCTTGGGAACATGCCTTCACTCTGGCCAGGCCACCTATTTGCTGAGGCTCTCAGTCAACCTGGGGCTTCCTGGGACTCTTCCCTGTTGGGGCTTTCACACTTTCATGGCCAATCATTTTGTAAACAAATGGAAAAATCAAGGGCCAAGTTAAATACACAGATTGCCAAGGACAACTTACATAACTGCAGAGGTGAAAAGTACAGAGTCTTGTCCCTCTGCAGAGGAGGAGTGTTTACCCACTCTCAGCAGCAGCGCTGGCACCGCAGCTGCGTTATTAATAAATCATCGGCTTTGCTCCTAGGACCAGCCAGCAAGGGCTGGAGTCAGACACCAGCTCTCAACTGATTGGAAAGTTCCTGAAAACAAACAGAAACTAAAGAAACAAATGCCTAAAAATGAATATATGTGCATTTTCAAAGAAGAGTCACATACAAAATCCTCCTTAATTTTTATAACTGCTGAGAAGCAGCAAACAAATGATTGAGATTAAAAGACACTATATCACTGTGGGGCTGCCTACAGAGAGCAACCAAGTATACCTGACCTGAAAAGCCAGTGGGAAATAGGTCACCCTTCCTCGCCTTTTCTATACCCAGTCCATCCTCTTCCTCTTCTGGGAATTGGTTTCTTAACATCAGTGAAACATTTTAGCTTCGATCTTTTCTTGCAGTCTGACACACCATGAATTTCCCTCTTTAGAGACTGGAGAAAACAGCACTACTAGCAAGAGGCGTGGTGAGACCCCTGCTCTGAAGCAGCAGGACATAAGAGCTACCAGAGAGAAATACCCAGAGAATCAACAAACTAAATCAGCTTAAAAAAAAGGGGAGAAAGAACAGCGGTAAAAGGTCCATAAAAGCAAGAGGAAAGAATGAATTTAGCTTACTGGCATTCCAGTAAGCTACCCCCCCCACTTCCTTCCCCCTTTTCTTTTTGCTGAAGGGCTATCTATCCCCTTTCAACCAGGTATTAGGAAGCTTCCAGAAGATCTAGCAAAAATAGCAAGAAATATAATGCAGTTACATTTATCTCAAATGGTAGCTTACGGAATTAGGCAGCTAAATCACGGTTATGAGAAAAGATAAGACATATTAGGGTGTCTTATTACTTTCCCTGAATACTATATTCATTCCAGTACTAGAATATGGGATTGTGGTCTCGAGAGTCTTATACCTTCTCAATACTGTAGTGAAGAAGCAGATAATTATTCTCTTCCTTAAGACAGATTCAGCACTGACTAAATAAAATTCTAGGTTAATTTGAAATTAAAATAATGCCTCTAGGTTTTCCAAGGCATATATCTGTGACTTTGGGGGGGAACACACACATTAGACTCCCTACCATTTATTATATGGCAATGACATTGTAATACCTAGACAATTTCCAGGGTACCTGTCTTCATCAGCATCATGAGTAGTTACATGACCACATCTGCTACTTTGTACAGTCTTTCCCAGACAGCGAATAGGCAGTCAAATGGTTTATCTTTAAACCCTGACAGTCAGTTGTCAATACTCCAACACATGTTCACCTACCTCCTGGCCTGAATGCAGGCTACTCTCTCTCTTTTGGGCCTGTGCATAGGGCTGGCTCTACAGGATCATTAGGAATGACTCTGTTAAAATTATTAGTGGATTTCTCAGCCTTCTTGTGATACTAGACAGCATTACTCCCACTCTGTGCAGAATAAACTGAGACCAAATATGGTTAAAGAGTTGAGAAGTGCCTACAGTTTTTGGCTGCAGGTGTCTGTCCTCCTTTCACTTTGCTGTCACATCCATGTGGCACAAATGCCTCACTAGACACCTACTGCCCTTGGATTTGGGAGTCCTCCCACCTCATGGCTAGCAGCTACGATGCCAGTTTCAAGGATCCACTCACTGGTTTCCAGAGGAAGAGGTGAACACCTGACCAAGAGGCCATCTCCTGCCAACTCTGCCACTGCCTCTCTTGCTGCACCAGCACTCCTTGGGTGGAGACCTGAGACCTCCACATGCCATCCCTCTCCAGAATGTTGAGCCAGTTTTTTAGAAAGTAAGGAGAACCAAAGTATTTAGTCTCAACTGTTTTTCAAAGATGGTTGAAGTGTTTCACCAAAACTTTAAATAAACACTCTGAGTCAGTAATTGAAATGTTTCAGCCCAGATAATTGCATTTTGAGAGACTTACAAACCGCAGAAAAGGAGGATATTATTTGGAAAGTGGTGGGGAAGATTAAGTCCAGGTGATGATGATGGCACACTGTTTGTTGGTAATAAAACACTCATATGTGCCTCATCAACATGCCTGACCAAAGGCTAATGATACAGCAACACCAAGCATTTATGCAGCAATAAAAGCATTTAAACACAATGGCAGCAAGAAAAACATTCATGTTAAACATGAAAACTGCTGGACCATTCATCCAAAAATACTTTAATACAAGCGGCTGTTATATGTTCAAAGCTGATGCACTATACTGACAGAATAAAGAGTCACCAAACAGCAATTTGGAGAATATAATGCCTGTAACTACATGAACATAATTTCCAGGAAAATACTTTGTTCTCCTTCAAATTGCATTGAAAGGGATTGTGTACTAGCGTAGCAAGTCTTTCCCGTGACACAGAAAAGCCCCAACAATCTATACAGAAAGAAAAAAAAGTCACAACTTGAATTGACCCATTTGACTTGAACAAAGACTACTTTGATTTGTTTTCTTCAGCATTTTAAAGATGATACCTTCCCAGGTTTAACTCTTAGCAGGGAAAAGAAGTTCATCAAGTATTGACAGGCTATTACAACATCTAGTATAACATGTGCAAACTCACTTGGATAAAGGAACCACTTTTGTTTACTCGTTCTTCCTTCCCGCTAAAGTTTCAACAGGAGACAAGCAGGCTCTGCTGCAACAGTGACAAACCGACAACTTCCAGTGTTCTGTCTCCTGGAAGCCTTCACAGGTTTGGCATTATGCTCATCTGTTTTTCAGGAGAAACTAAGTCAGGGTCTGAAATACTGTTCTGCAAACAGGAACCGAAGTACAACATAATTTATGACTTTCCATTGTGGGTAAAGTGTTTTCACTGCCCGTGCCTTATCTGAGCAGCAGTCACAAGACAGAGATTCCCATCAAACCTCTTTTTGTCAAATGTTTCCTTTTGTTTGGGTGCCGGGAGGGAAGAGGCAGGATGCGGTCAGGAGCCAACAGCACAGCCAAGGCTTCCGTCACTGCTTTTTATGCCAAAGTGGCAACAACAACCAAGCGAGAAACTCTAAGCCAAGATTACACCACCTTCTCCCTCTCTGCTCCCAAGCAGGAATGGAGAGACTGGAAATGCTGAGAACTTTCCTCTCTGGAGCAGGAAGAAGACAGCAATCGCCAAGACCTCAAAATTGCAGGCAGCCCTTGAGAAGGTACTCGGCTCATCACCTGGCCTGGCAGTGCAGCTGAACCATGTTTTCATTGGTCCCACGAGACTCATTCATCACAGCTACTTTACAGGACTTTGGTCTAAACAGTCTTTAAAAATGTCACAAGGCTGAAGAATACATTAAACTAAAACTCTATAAACCAAACAAAGTTTTATGGAAGAAAAAAAAATGCATAATGATCTCATGCTTTCCACAAGAGTGGCTCTTTCACAGCCAGAAACCGTTCCATATTTGTTTCTATTTGTCTGATATGCATAAAGTGATTACAATAATCACAGCATGTCAGATTCAACCTACAGGACATACAGGTTAGAATGTAGTATGGTCAGAAATGTTACTTATAATTGAAACCATCTCGATTCAGATTTTTCAAAAAGCCTTTGTAATTGCAGACAGTCTGGAAAAGAAGTATTTAAATGGCCAATTCAGTGTTTTTTTCCCATCCTGCTGCTTTTCAGCAAAGAAAGATTGTGATGGATGAGTACCATTCATCAGGAGAAATAGTCAAAATATGAGATCACTAACCAGCAACTAGACAGGGTTTAGTCAACTCCCTTGTTTAAGCACTGGGGATTCAGTGTCTGGATGGAGAGAGGGTGGGAGGGAGTTTAGAGGAGTCTACAATTTAACAGTAACATATTAAAAGCATTTTAAAACACTATAACCTTTTAAACCAGGCTGTAGTAGCTAGCACTACTCATCATGGGTTTCCAGCAGAGCAGAGAGAGGGACTCTCTCAAAACAGTGACTGCATAAGAGTTGGCGTATATAGCAATAAAAGCTATTTTAGCATGTTAGCAAGACAAAGACTACAGTTAGGTCTTCTTTGCCAAGTGCAATCTAAAATCATGCCCAAAAGATACAGTTCGTGATACAAGCCATCATTTACCTCCTACCACTCATTCACAGGGCAGCTTACAAATCATTACTCTTCAGGCTATTAAATCCTTCTGCTATACTACTTAGTAAATAAATAAAACAATAAAAGCCAAAGGAAGATCTATTTTCAAAGATGTTTTCACATCTTCAGGTCAGTCTTGGGGGCACATAAGCTGCTCTGTAGGGTAAGTAGCAGGGTATCACAAAACCCAGTATGGGAACGTAAAACTCATCAGGGATCCTCTGGATGACCCGTGAGCCAGATGGAGCATCTTCCTATGACAGCAAAGCTCTGACCTGAGGCACTGCTGAATCAACTGCAAGCACACAGGTAAAAGCTGGAAGAGGTTGGAAGGACTGCACTGATTTCCCTTCATTGGTAGGCAAGCCAAACACCACAGAATCAATGGATTACAGGTACAGGCACACCAATCACATACAAACAGCGGTATCTTTCTAAGGGCACCTCTATATCTCAAAAATATGGCTTCTGACACAGAGATTGATTTGGAAATGAGTTAAACATGAAGGCACCCCAAGCAAATCATTATTAGCTTTACAATTATAGAGTTTCATTTATTTTTAGATTTTTAGATACCTTTAAGGGAGACTGATTACAAGTATCTTGTCTTCCTATAAAATATGTTGTGGAATATAGCAAATAATCTCAGTCTTCCTTGACAAGTAATTTCAGTACAAAGGAATAAATTGCCACTGGGGGAAAAGTCTTTTAATTAATTTAAAATCAACATTAAGATTACAGAAGTGCTGTTAACATTTTTTAAGGAAATTGTCTCCTTCAGTAGATATCAACAGGATTTTTATTTATTTTACTTTACCATCCCACACTGAAAACACAATGTTTTATCAGCGAGTATTTATCTGCATTCTTCTCATCAATGGGAGCTTCAGTCTTAAAGTTTTAGTGAGTGAAAAATACCAAAT
Source organism: Notiomystis cincta (assembly GCA_013398075.1). Classification (NCBI taxonomy): domain Eukaryota; kingdom Metazoa; phylum Chordata; class Aves; order Passeriformes; family Notiomystidae; genus Notiomystis; species Notiomystis cincta. The sequence continues at coordinate 777,531 of VZRX01020122.1, forward strand.
TAGCTTTAGAAGTCAACTGTGCTTTAGGAAGAGGAAACATAGTGAATTTTAAAGGTATGAAGGCCTCAGGAGAAGGTTCATCATATCTACAGCCACTCACCATACTGTAGACCATGCTTTATTCATTTTCCCATGCTACATCCTAAGAACAATGAAAGAGAGACAGCAAAGAATGGAGATGCACGCCTGAAGGACTCCCTTCGCTGGCTATATTTAACAAATAGAGTTCAGTTTTAACTAGTTAAAGAACATTTGATTAGCATATCATAGAAACCAAAGAAAAGGTAAGAGCTACGAAAAACCTTTTCAAACATCAAACAGAAATGAAACAAGCTTATAAATAGAGTTGCCTGCAAGCAAACAATTTCTGGAATGCACTGGGGGAAGCAAGGGAGAATCCCACAACAAAGGAGATTGCAAAAGCCAACTCAGTTTAACAAGTGGAATTACCAGTTTGGAGACTACAGTGAAACAATGCAAAACCACCAGCAAGTCTGATACAAAGAACTTTTCTCAGCATTTAATAAAAACACCAACATAAAGGCCAATTGCTAGGCAATTAAACACTGCTTTTTTGGAAATGTAAAGTGTCACACAGACTTCGTTAACCAGTCATGGAGTACCAGAAGTAATGAGGAACTGCAGCTCTCTTGGAGTAAAGCTGGACAATTTCAGACACATCTGATCACAGTTGGAAAGTGTTAAGCTATTTAAGTACCAGACAACAATTTATATATCATCAAACAGCTGTCTGCCAATTTATCATCTACTTCTTGCAGACACACAAAGAGCTGATAACCTGTAAAGATCTTGAAAACATGATTCTACCACTTTGAATCTACCTTTTGTTGAAAACAAAGTCACCCATGCACACTAGACCCTAGATGTATAATGAAGTGTTTTTCAAATCTCTGACTGCAGCGAAGAGGATGATGACAACCCTGCTATGATGGAAACGTGGTGGTTGCCACTGATCTCCAACACCCTTAAAACCCTCACAACTCCCCTGAGGCTGTAGGAGAGTACAGGTAATTGAGATTTGCCAGTGTGGAAATGAGAGACTCTCTTTGTGACATTTCTCCATCCCCATGCATGGCCCAAGCAGGCACTGTGGCTCATGGATCCAAGCAGCAAGCTGGTGAAGTCCCTCAGCTGTTTGGCACCACACAAATGCTCAGTGTCACCAGCTCCCACTGCCTCTTCCCATAAAACAGGATGATGATCCAGGATGGCCCTGTGCAGCTGCACTGAGAGGTGTTTGCTGGTGCTGCCTACAAACCAATTCCCATCTCTGAGAAACCGGCAGAAAAGCCAGCAACCCAACCCAACCCAACCTCCCCTACCTTGGCACTGGCAGTTCCCACAAAACACGGGGTGAGCCAGCCTGGACTTGTGTGTTCAAATAATTAGCTACATAAGCACCTATTTAATGGACTTCAGATAAACATCATCTTCCATTTGGAAAGGTAATTTATATACAAAACAAACTGCATCCAGTCTTGTCTTTTGATCATATTCATGAACAGATCAGGGGCTAACACTGATATTTCTACATTGCTTTAGCTGCCTTATAGTTAGGAAAAAAATAAATTCATAATCCAGAAGTTTAATTTTTTTTCTTGTTTAAATCTAAAATAAAAATACATGTAAGTGTTCCTTAAAATGCAAGTGCTTCAAGGACAGTGGAGTCAAATAAAAATATATTGCCTGTTGGCTAGTGCACCATCACCAGAGAAGCGAAAACTGCTATTCCAAGTACTACAGTCAGGAAGTATTTAGGACAGATATTCAGCCAACTTTGACTAACTCCTGAGCAACAAGTCAACAAAGCCCAGTATCTGTAAATGCTCTGGCAATTTATAACATAAAGAAAAAGCAAAGGTTTACAAAATTTCTAGCTCTTTTTAAAAATATAAGAAAGAACATAAAGGTAGAAGTCGAATACATCATGCAATAAAACTTCAGTTAAGTAAAAACCACTAACCTTCTTGAAAATAATTACATCAGGTGATAATGTACTTCATTACAAAATCAGTTAATGATGATAAAATGGATAAAAGTACAGTGAAAGTAAAGTAGAAGTCTTACTTTGGTGTCTAAATGTAGAAATTGGTTTAAAATTCTGGGAACACAAATCCTAATAAAACTTTCATATTTACATATGGCCAAATAAGCAGGTAAAATTAATGCCCAGGAATCCTTTAAGATTTGTCTCTCAAGCTCTCATTGTAAAACCATTTTCCTCAGTCCAGTGTCAGTAACAACTGTCACATTAGGTTCACTGCAGCATACCACAAATGTGTTGATGAGATCAGTGGTATATAAATTTGGAACAGCAAAAAAAAAAAAAAAAAATTAACATCATAATTGAATTCACAATTGAATTTCTCTGTCTGCTTTGTAAAAAAAATCCAACCAACCAACAACAAGAATATCACCACTAATTTTTTATTACATTTAAGGATCATAATGTTAAAACAGAAGTTTCAAAAAGAAGTGTGAAAGGTTCTAATTTGGGCCCTTATAGTTTTGCTAAGCCAACTGTTTAATAAAATATTTATCATCTACACTTTCCATATAATATTATGGAATTTGGACACCTCCTCTCCCCCAGTTTTCTCCTATTCCCCTTCCTGAGCACTGGCAACAACAGCTACCAAGACTGGAGCAGATTCTGTTCCCCTCTGGCACTCTGTATTTCCCTCAGGAGTGCAAGCTGGGGTAGCTGCCCTCTCTGCTGCTGTGGTCTCCAGCTCTTCTCAAACATCCGGATTTTTTGCGAGTCGCTCGCTTCGTTACAACACGCGCTCACATTGCCTCTGCACTCGACAGAAGGTTACAATTAGGAACACTTCTGTAATTACTTAGATGAGCTGTTGTACACCTCTGAATTTGTCTTCATATTCTCAAGAGCAAACCGCAGACTCTGCTTCTCAAGAGCCACTGCAGCTGCATACAAGTAAATAAATAAAAATCTTTTTTTTTTTTTTTTTTTTTTTTTTTTTTTTTAAAAAAA
>VZRX01020122.1:780808-810691 GCA_013398075.1 Notiomystis cincta
AAAAAAAAAAAAAAATTTTTTTTTTTTTTTTTTTTTTTTTTTTTTTTTTGACAAATGATTCAGCGTTTAAGAGAATAAAACAGCTGTACTGTGTTAGACCAAGGTCCATCTAGCCTGGTATCCTGTTTCCAAAAGCAGCCAGCAGCAGATGCCTAGGGACTAGTATAAGAACAAGGAAACTATTTAATGATATATATTGAAAATATTTTTCACATATCCTTGATGGAAAACAGAGATGGAATTTTGACAGAAGAAGGGAAAAAAGCAAAAGAAAACAAAGAGTTGAACACACACCTCCTTTGCAAAAGCATGAAACATTCCTTTCAAAATAAAAAGAGAATTGAGAGGAAGATAAATCTTACAGATTTCCTTCTTTTTTCTTTTTGTTTTTTTAAAGAAGCCCTCAAGAGCAAGAAAAAAACAGTAACTTACTTACTATTCAAAGAAACAGTGTAAGTACATACTGATGCACATCACTGGTCAGCTAATTTTGAAGAACCCTTGACTATCAGTGTCAACGGCTTTTCTCTTGTGAAAGGGCCCTCATGGAAACCTACTGGTAGGGATTCACATCATGAAATCCCAGATGAGAGCTCCCAAACAATTAAAATTAATGAATTTATAAATACAGCTTCAAAAGGTATAAATCTCAGAGGGAAAGCCTGTTCCACTTGATTCCCTGGGTTGGACAAGAACCATTGAGGCACTATGCTGGAAACAGGCAAACCAGACTGCACTTAGAAAAGTACACAATGTGTGGGGACAGTGAGGTGACCCATGAAATCAACTGGAGCTTTAGAGTTGGCTTAGTTGAATATGAGATCAGTTGCAGAAGAAGTCATCCATGAGGACATAGATGGGGCTATAAAGTCACAGATACAGAAACCAACTACTTTCATTACACTGTTAAGCTTCATAGCTCCAGGACACCAGGTCTGTGGTTTTTAATCTGTGTTTTTCAGAAGCTCCAGCTAAGCTAATGAAATGTGGTGATGACTCTTGCCTATTTGAGAATGGGAAGAGAGAAGCATCAAGGTTTGACAGAAGATGATGAACTTGAAATTCAGAGAGCAAGAACCAGCATGAAAGAACAGAGCATTTCTAGCCAGTGACATGAGCCCCAGCCATCAGTGTAGACACAGGCTGGAAGGTGTGCAGCTACAACCTGGAGAGGGAGCTGGCCATGGCAGAAGAGAACATCACGGATGCTTTGATCAGCTACTGACTGATGGTGGAGGCACAGTGTGATGAACTGTGGAAAAGGCAATCACAGCCCCAGGGATGTATCAAACAATGACTGCTGAGGAAAGGCAGCCAGGCTTCTTCCTCTCCTGTGGCAACTCTGCTTGCAATGCCACACGTGCCTCTGGTCACCAATGTCCAAATCAGCTGGGTTAGAGCTGAAGCAGGCGTGGACAGAGGCTGCCAAGGTGACTCAGGAAAGGAAAGCCTGTCTGACAAAGAAGCAGAGGGTGTTGGGGCTTTTTGACTGAGTAAAAGACAGGCTGAGGAGAGGCATGCACTAAACATTTAACCTATATATCTATATGTATGTTAGCTATGCATTCATGAACTCCTATGTGCACAAAAAATTGTGTCAGAGATGCAGCCTCTTCCAGATATTTTAAAATAGTTTCATTTTTTTAACAAGTACTGACAGGCATGCTCTCTATTTCCAAGATGATCTATAAATATTACCCAAAGAAAGGCCTGGAAGTACAAAAGTTGGTCTGTTTTTTCCCCAGCTATGTTACCAGGTCTAATAGAAAGTATTGTCTCTCCTTACTAACCTTGAACGGCTTAGTAATTTCTCCTACTTCTGAAAGAAAAAGAGAGGACCAGTGAAAAAAAAAAAAAAACAAACAAAAAAAGCCAGTTGCATCCCTTGCACAAAGGGGAAAACAAAGGGGCAGTTGCTAAACAATTTGCTTCAAATAACAGAGAACATCATGTCAAAAGCCACCATTTAACAAAACATCTTCCAATATCCAAGGTTATGTATGACGCAAGTGCTTATTATGACTTGTAGACAGAAGACTTATTACTTCAGCTCAGAACAGGCAGATTCAGGTGTTCTGCAAGAGAGGTGTGCTGAAATATTAGATGGTTACCTTCTGATTTATATTCACAGATTTTAAGATTAATATGAGACAAAGCCATAATCATTGCTGAGTCTAAGTAAGATTTACAAATGCTGTAAATGTTACACAAATTTTTAAGAGGTTTGCACTGCATCATCAGACAAATGGAGCCTTATCCAGAGAACGGAAAAAAAATCACCTTTAGGAAATTGTAATTACATAAAATTTCCCCACATTCTTTGGGGAAAGGAAAGCGTGCTAAAGTTGCTGTATTTATACTGATAAATTATGGTTATCTATTTAAACTAGGGTTTTAATTAGACACAGGGCACACATAAGAAATGCAAAATAATAAAAAAAAAATCAAACTAAATTCTAATAACGATCTTGCAGATACCATATCAGAAAGTTTCAGCCTTTCGTTCAGATCACTTGAGGGCTTTTTCTTCATCTTTCTTTGTCTATAGTTGTACAGTAATTTTTTTCCATATGATAATGCTGTTCTCCAAGCCAGTCTGAATGAAACAGCCAAACCTGAGAACATGCATAACCATCTAAACATCCACATAACAACCCCAGTATTCCCATGCTCTCTGTACCTGCTGGGGTTTTTATCATGCCAGGAAACAGTGACTTTAGAGAGAAGGGTGCCTCATGTCTTGTGCAACAGCAGCACACCTGTCCACAGCTTTCTCGTTTCCACGTGCCTGCTGTATTCTATGGAATTTCACTGAAAAACCAGCACAGTTTTCCAAACTGTGCTGTCCTCTCTGTGGCCTTCTGCTGGTATGCACAGAGATGGAAAGCACCAGTGCCTACTGCTAGGCCCTGCTACCTCACCAGTGTCAAGCTCTCTTCCTTTGGGCTGCTCTAATCACATCTCATTTCAAGCCATAAGGGCGCTCGAGATCCCAAGGACGCTGGGAACAACAAAACCTGTTAGGTATAGCAGTTAATTAACTTCTGTTGAACTGAACCAAAAATCAATTTGCCACCATTTCTTTATGGCATCTAAAGATGCTACACATTTATTAACTTATTGCACTACTTTTTCATTTGATATTTCCACATCTATATCAATAAGTTGATCCACTAAATACAATTTGGCCATGTATATAGATATATTATGAATTAATTAACCTTCACTTGCTACTTAATTAGCTAGTGATAACATTTCTCATTTCACATTAAAAACTTGCTGGCTAGTTTCACACCCGTGATTCTCACGTGCATTGCTGAGATGCACAGCTGCTTTATAGCAAATCAAAGCACACCAAGATCCAGCTGACACAGATCACAGTGGATCTTTCTGCAACACCCAGGACTGAAAGGCAAATAACTAATTAGAAAGAACAGCCTTATTTAATTACCTAATAATAAACTCCCTTGCTCGTTAAACACATTACATATATTGTAACAGCTGGCATCCTGAAGTATCAGATAAAAGAAAACCTGCTAATAGTACTGTTTGTACTTTAGGGAAAGCTAGATAAATGGGATTTTTTATAGTAGTACTCATTTAAAATACCATCTATACATCCAACGGTGGAGGACTTAACCGTACTACACCAATGTCAAGGTTGGGTGAAGAAAGCAAGAGTAACCATCTCTTAGGCCAGCCCTGAGTGATGCAGAAGACCAGCTTACTCCTGCAAGGCACAGGAACAACCCTAGAGGGCTGCTGCCCAGAAAACAAAATGAGATGCTATGAGCTTAGGACGAAACAGCATATGGTTCTTACATAAAACACAGTCACCTTTATTTCCAGGACAGTATTCTTTTTTTTCCCCTTCAAGTGGCTGTCTAAAGAAAAAATGCCTCAAGAAACCTAGCAGCAGGGATGGTAACTGCAAACCTCCTCCTTCCAGATGAGCACTTACAGACACCACAGAGTCCAGTGTTACATCTTCTCTTGCTCCCTCTTACTGCCTGCAAAATTTCTAAGATGCTTCCTATACAACAGCCATCTTCAGTGAGGGGTGTCACCTTCCCCACCTATCATCCAGCAGCCTTTCACTGCCTTGCACACCCATCTAAAATAAGACCTAAATCTTCACTCCTAGTGGAAATTTCCTTCTCCTTGAAGAAAACAAAGTCATGCTAAGTACCAACAACTCAGTAAGATAAATTTTCTATTTGAAAATATTTAATATGGACAATATCATGAAAACTAGGCTCAACAAGCAAGCAGAAGTTGAAGATAATGGGGAAGTGCTGCAGGCAGTCCTTTGCCACATCTCTGCCACACACCAAGACCATTACTATCATTAAATGGGTAGTGCTGCAAACATTATCTCAAATGAAGGCAAGGACTTTACATGTTTGATTGCAAACCCCAAATCCCAGTTTCTTTGTGGTTAACTGAGTTTTAAGGATCTCCTCTTGCTTGCATGCTCTAAGAACCTCTTCCATTTGGGAGGACTTAAGGGTCTTTCTCTCTCTCTCCACTCTAGTATTAAGCTACCTGTTCTAAAAAAACTTGTAGGAACTTAATTATCCTTGAGACTATGATCTCTTTGTCAAATTTGGCTGAAACTGGCCAGTGGGTTTACAAGTTAGCAGGGGAGGAGGGAAAGAGAAGCAGACTGACTATGTAAGCCTCATTTCCTCAAGAATCCAGGCTAAAAACAATTATAGCCAGAAGGTTCAATTAAAGAAGGAGACTCATAGACGTTTGCTGCACTTCAAACACAAACTGGTTCATGCATACTAATCAGTTAACACAGCTCTCACTGAAGGAATGAGAGTTTTGCAGCAAATTAATATTTATATTGATTTAAACCAAGAACTGTGGCAGGCTGGAATTTCAACAGCATTAACATGTTCAGTGTGAAGCACACAATCACCTCCATATTCCTTCATACTAACACTCATTTACTCACATGATAAGATGCTCACAGTATCTCCACAGCAATAGCAATACACCTCCAACTCTGTACATACAAATGCCATGCCTGCATTTTTAGTAATGCTGGCACATATGGTATGACCAGTGCTTTGAAGCACAATGCAAGGCAAAATGCATGTAGGGAATAGCCTGCATTTTTCATGACATCCATTATTATACACTAGTTAGGAAAATTACCATTAAGATACTGTTGGAAAAGCAAATATTCTTCTCCCTTTTGTATCAGAAATGAACTATATGCATATTTGATAGCATTTGACAGATGTTCCTATGTCGACATCTGCAAATGAAGTAAGGGAGAATTATACTTCAGAGGAACAGGACTTCCTTCTTGTAACTTTTTTGTTTTCTCAAATATGTATTCTTGTTAATTTCTAGCTTTAAAATCTTCATAAAGCAGTAGTAATGGTTGGTATTTAATTTAAATTTGCAAAAGGTTGCCCATCTTTTTAATTTTAAACATGCTGAGTTCATTGCCATAACATTCCTGTGCCTAGGGAGATTTTTTTTTTTTTTCACAGATTTACTTTATCTCATAGGTAGCAAAAAACAAGCCCAGTTACACGGGTCACAACTCTTTCAAATTAATGAATTTACATCAGCTTTTCATGTTACTAAGGGTGAACTCTAAATTACATGCTGAAAATGTTCATCCCCTTCCTGGTCTCCACAAGGCCATTCTTCTGCTACAGAAGGCAGTTTTTTTCCAAGTCTGGCCTATACCCCAGCTTTTTTATCTTAGCCAGGTCATCACTGTGGCAAATGCACTGCCCACCTTTTTACTCAAAGCAGTTCATACCAGAGTTTCCAGTTAATAAAAGAGCTAACACTGCCTCTCAAGAAGGGCTTCACTCTGTTGCCACAGAAAAGTCAGCAAGCCCACTTGGAGCACCCTGGGATATCCTGGACTGTTGCATGGTGCCAGCAAAGGCAACACGCTCCTCTGACAAACCACTGAAAAGCCACTAAGAGTATCTAGGGCATCTCAGAATCAGATGCCTGTGATTGGGCAACTGAATCAGGCCCAAAGATTCACATCCCATTCTCAGCAAATAAATACAGATTAATTTTAAAGTGATGGCCTAATCTAGCAATTGATCTTTGAAAAAAACCCCAAACAATCATGATATATCTCCTAACCTTCACATGTTATTGTCTAGCTTAAAAAGCTGGCTTTCACTGAGTGTTTTTCTCAGTTGGGGCTGAAGGCTAGGGGCCTGTATGATAGCAGCCAGTGGGAGGGACATGGTCCAATGCCTGACACGCTGGATTTTAGTTCTGGCTCACTGTGAACCACCAGAGAAAGCCCCAGCAGCTCAGTTAGCTTTGAGCCACAGCAGAGCAGTTCTTACATCCGCCGCGTATCTGGGCAGGAGCCACCAGCCTGCAGTGGGTGAGCTCCTCTCCTGGTAACGTGTAAGATGGCGAACAAACCCATTCAGTCAGAGGCACGGCTTCGCTGTGGAATGTTCAGGGCCCAACTGAATTTCAAACTAGAGGAAATAAACTGGGGTTTTACCAAGTTTAAAAGTTGCCTGGCTTACGAGACATGCAGGTGAGGTAGCAGCAGCACACCTGATGGGCTGCTAGGCCAGGCCATCCCTGCAGCTGCCAAGGCACTGCACACTGTAGATCTCCTCTCACTCAAGCCAAGAAGTCCCATGTGGAAGAAAGGGCTGAGACCTTGTAATAACTCATGAGAAAGGGAAGATCTACAGTGCACTGACTGCATGAGGTCACCTGTCAGGAGCTGTGCTGTGGAACAGTGAATGAGCCTGCAGGGTGACAGCTGCCCACAGGGAGCAGGATGGTGCCCTTGGCCCCCTGAGACACCAAGCACACACAAGGGTTTGTAACACAGCTGCTAAACCTCTCATATGCAGTTTTCCATATGCAGTATTCCACTGATTCTCTATTTCTTTGTTTTTCCTGCTTGATGATTTGATCTTTCCAAGCATTAGGGCTATCTGACTCTCGAGGCAGTGCTTGCACCACCTTGTCACACAACTCATTAACACAGCAAATGAGAAGACAGTTTATTTTCACCATTATTAATTCCTTCTTTATTGTGGTCAAGACCTTGCAAGAATCTAATACTGGGTGGCACACTACACCTACAGCCACAAGACAAACATCAAGGTCGAAGAAAAGGGATACTTCTCATTTCATTTTGCATTTCAGTTGTGGGACTTACACCTCACAGCAGGCTTTCAATGATGTTCCAATATCTCTAAAACCACAATACTTTCCCTTTTATTGCAATAGGTTTCCAATGAAGTCTATCTCCTCAAAAAAAAGTGCCAGTCCTCATATGAAGAGATAACCAGTTGGCAGAGGGCACAGTTGTCAGACTTGCAAATAAACAGTTCTTGTTGTGTTGATTTTTAGATTTAAAGCATCTTTCCAGTGCTGAGGATGACCTGGACTAATAGGAATACAGGTCTTGTCTCTGCTAGGCTTTTCCTTTAGGAAGCTCCCTGAGCACAACCTTGTCTTTTGTATTTTACGATGCAGTCGAAGCATAACAGCTTGGGAAGAACAGCTGACGCCTGAGCTGAGTGAGAGCTATGTACACAAGGCCAAGGGGAAAAAAAAGCACCTGGAATGAAAGAGGAACCACCTGCCAGAAAAATAAAGGAGTAGGTGGGGAGACCTGGAGAGAGCAAGCCTGTGGGAACAGTGAGTGACCTGAGTTAATGGGGAGCGCGGGGGAGGAGTGGGCAGTGAGCAATTGCTCTTGTGTTCAAAATCCTAGTGATGGGATGAGTCAGAGACTCTGATTGAATTTTGCCTTCACTACACCCACAAACTGGTTATTATAAGGCTTCGGGGAGCATGGATTGGTGCAGCAACAAAAACTACACAGTGAATTGATAGGTATATGAAGCACCCCAGAGTGCCTGAAAATCTGAAAAACATCTGGCAAACACCATGCCCTTTCCTACAAGGTTTCCTGTGGCCATAACTAATTTGCCTTGCTGCTCTTCTCCACGTAATAAGATTTAGACTGATAACTGAGTGGCAGCTGCATCTGATGTGAAGGGGTCTGGCACAGTACCTAGAAATGTTTTTTGCAAATCTCTTCTGGAAGCAGGAAGCTCCAAGAGTTAACTCAACCCAGCAGACCACTGCTCAGGAACTACTACATACTCCTTTAGTCCTTCAGGACAACAGTTCAGTGAACAAGAAGACAGATTTGTATTACCTCCCTCAGTGACTGTTCTTTAACTGCTTTTGCTTTCAAACATTTCTGTTCCTAGTGCTCATCCTCCTCCCTAGCCAGAGGCCAGATGACCTGCTCAGCCAGCTCTAACACACCGAAACCAGCAGTGGAAAGAGCACTGGTAACACTCCCTCGATCACATCTGGAAACTGCACTGGTAACACGCCCTTGCTCTCGTCAGGTAGCCCTGGCAGGCCAGAGAGGCACAGGCTGTTGTGACACATCTGCTCGTGAAAAGAGCCTACTCTGACCACTGAGAGGCTTTGCCACTGGGAAGAGGGGCTTCCCATGACTTCAGAGGGAAGGAAGGCCTGGGTAACTCAGTATCCACTGCATTCTCCTTTGAAAATGGAACTGAGGTTGTAACAAGGTGCGCAGTTCTAAAATCTGGCGGGTCAGCTGGTGACAGGTGGTGTCAGTGACAGCCAGGCCAGCTTCGTGCTCTTGGTGCTGCTGCTGAGAAAGACTAATGAGGAAACAAAACAGGGCCTTGAAGGAGACACCCAGCTTTTGTAGCAAGCTGTGTAATGAACTTCAACTGGTTCAACTTCTCTGCTCTTCTGTCTCGGTCTGAAGGCAGAGACATGGGCAGCAGGTTAGGACTTGCTCCTCTGAGCTGACTTGATGGCTAGTGGCCCTCTACCACAGAGGCCAGCCCTTGGCTCAGCCCTGGCAGCTCACTGGGGCTCCTGCACGTTAGGCACCACAGGTGGCTAGGATGAGGTGTGCCTCCAGGCTTTGTTCTGACATAAATCAGAAATGTTCCTCTCAGGAGAGAGACAAACTCTCTCAGGAGAGAGAAGCACGGTGCCCTCTGCAGTGATCAACAGCCTTTTTAAAAAATAAAATGTAAAAAGAAAAATTAAAAAGCTAAGCACCATGTAATACAACAGCTAAAGGCTTATTGCAGTTTCTCTCTTTACCAATTTAAGCCAAGCTCATGAATTGTTAAGTGTGTCAGCCCAGCAGTTCAGCTTCTTGGTTTTTAACCTTACCTTCCTTTTAACCCTTCCAAGCCAGAAGAGCTGGCATGGAGGCAGCTGCATGAATAGATATGAGAGAGACAAACAGGAAAAGGGAAGTATTAAAGGAACTTGCGCCTGCTGAGGACTACAAGGGAACATAGAGAGTTTTTTTCAGAAAACAGACAAGGAATACTAAGAGTCCCTAAGCTCAGAGATAAAGGAGGGGTCTTCAAAAAAAGCTTATCCCTTCTTAAACCCCTTTTACCTAAATTTATGCAAGATAGTGCTGCCTAAATTTGTAGTTTCAAATTAAATTTAATGCAGTTCTTCCCTTTTATTTGGATCAACTCCATGGCTGTATGATCAGGTGAACAGAGATAAAAATGGGGAGCTAGCTGTTATAGGCCTGGATGTAACCACCTCTTTTTAGCAGCTGTTCACATTTGCATGGATTGGGTATAAGGTGAAATATAGTCTCAGGAAATAGAATGGCATAATTCCATGCAGCACTTTATTCTGAGTGCAAAAATTGCCATAGCCTGAAAAAGCAGGGCCTTTGGGAATCGTACCTGTCCTGTGAACAGCATTTTCACAAAGCAGATTTAAACCTTCTCTCATAAGGCTTCCTTTGAACTCACTAGGGAGAAACATGCCCCTTCTAGAGTGAAGTCAGTGGAAAAAAACCTACCCAGTTTCATCCTTAGGAAAATTCAGAGGAGAATCTCTTCTGTTTTCCAGTACAAGAACTGGGGGAATCCATGAGATGGGGAGGTTTGAAAAGAACAAGAAAAGTTGGTTTCCATGCTGTATGTAATGAAGTTGTGGAGGTCGTGGCTGTGCATGCTGAATGTGAGCATGGTTAGAGGGCAGGACCAATCCAGTGGGAAGATGGTGATTAGGTACAAGCACACCACATCTGGCTCTCAATGTCCCTGGGCAGCACATCACTAGGAGCCAGCACAGCACTCCAGGAAGCCACTCCATGTTTACACACCACCTCCAAGACATCCACTATTGGCCACTACTGGGTCACTGGGGTAAATGGGGCTTTGGTCTGCCCCAGGGTGGCCATTGATATTCTGAATACAGAGGAAGCCCACGGAGTTAATTCAGTCAGAATTAATTCCAGAGTTAATAGAGTTACCTAAGCCTGGCCTTGATTGGCACTTTCTCTTCAAGCCCACACTTTGCAGCAACTCAGACACATGAAAGCTTCTGCCAGGTAGTGTTCTCAGACTACCTAGAGATTATTGGCCATTTTACAAGAGAAAACAGAGGTGGGTGAAGAAGAAAGTATGCACCAAAGTTGTTCTGCAGGAAGAGTGAGATCTGGATTCTGTATCCTCCATCTGAAAAGTTTCACCCTGCAAGTTCCACATCCCCAGAGCCCACAACTACTGAAAAGGGCAGGCTATTCCCCAAAATCCTGCTGAAACTGGGTCACTGTGAAGCAAAGCAGACAAAATTCATGGGCCCAGGAGGTATAAGCCACTCTGTTGCCCAAGAGAAATTACTTTGCCCATTTCAGTCATTCTTTCCTACCAGCTATGGGCACAGTCCTTGAACTCACCTTGTCTTTGAACAGTGTCACACCACATAATTGAGTGATGGACAGAAATTCAGCCAGCTAGGACACTATAAACACCCATTAAAATGCTTTCTAGTATAGACAAAACTAGCCAAACCCCTTTCTGTGCTCATCTATAGTCTGTTAGAATGCTTCACCTGCCAAATATGAGCAGGTATTACTTACTTAAAATTGTGAAATGATTCTGAGTCCCTGACATTTGTAAAACATTTAGAGACCCACAAAAAGAATCACAGGAAGACAAATGACTACCTACTGTCTCCCAACTCTGAGTTCACTCGTGTAACAAACACCCTGCTCACTTTACAAAGCCTTTTTTCCCCCTCCCCTTTTTCTAAATAAAGCTGAGGCCATCTTAAAAGATTATTTTCAGTTCCAGATCTTTCAACATAGTGGATGTTCCTAAAATTTCTTTTTTTTTTTTGTTTTGTTCAGTAACCTTTTTAACTTGGTAAGCAAGTCTGTGCACAGCTTTCAATTACTTTTTTTTCTGTGGTGCCAAATGAGACCAGATAGACATATTCTTAAAAGGCTTTCATGCAAATGCAAATGACCAGTTCACAGTAGTCTGCTGGCTCAATAAATAGAAGAGTTAGAAGTGCTTAGACACTAACAAAAAACTGAAAAAGTTATCTGGAGCCCTAAAGAAGTTTTTGCTTCTTTGTTACCACCATAAAACTTGCAACAACAGTATCTGCAAGACACTATCTCTGTTACCTGTACTATCTTAGACAACATATCCTTCTAGCAGCTGACCTGCAGAAAGGGTATAAATCTGAGTCAAGAAATGACACCAGGACCGAAAATTCAGACTTGCCTTTAAATGTAAGAGTCAACTCTAAGTAAAACACACAACTGTATTTTCTTATCTGCCAAACTTTCCCCTTTACCCCCTCCTAAACATCACCATTCATTTTAATGTGTTCTCTTTTTTTAATTATTCCAATTCAAACACATCAAAGTGCTGCATGTTCTTGTCCTCACACATTATATTACATATCAGTATTCCTTTGAAAGGATTTTGTTCTTTACTATGAACAGGACAAGAAAGCCTTGAAAACAGACTTGCTTAATGTGTCCAATCTGGAGGGATTTAAATGTGATATATTAAGTGTTATATATCCACATTATATATATATATATATATATATATATTCACTTTTAAATTAAGGTACTTCAACCCAGGGAGTATAAAATCATAAATGAAGCAGTTTCTGAAATTCAGACTTTTGGGTTAGACAGGTCACTTCACAGACATCCAAAGGCATCCAAAGGGGAGCCAGTAAGGGCTCCAAAAAGGTTTCAGGATTTTAGGGCAGCAGACAAGGCTCTGGCACTGCTTCCTCAGCACCCTTTATCTTCCCACCCACTGTCAGGGCTCAGGGCTTTGCCAGGAAAAGTCTCCTTCATTCACCTCAAGCACAGTGAACTGGATTAGCCTGGAGACACTTTCATCCTCACATTAAGCTCACCAAGGTCACTTGCCCAGTACAGTTTTGGGTGTGTTTGTGTGGCCACGCTGGTGACCCAGTCATGTGGGGCTTCTGCTGGAGGAGGAGGCTCATTGCTGGCAGCAATGCTCTGGCCAACTAATAGGCACACATCTGTCCAACAGCTACATCCACCATCCATGGGGTGCACAGGGATGATCCACCTGATTTCTCCTAAAACCCCACAAACGCCCTGTTCAGAACAGAGCAGATTCTGTCCTTCACCAAAGAGAAAGAGACAATGCTGAGTTGCCTCTCAGAAGCCCATGCAGCAGAACCTGGCTTGAAACCAGCAGGTTTCTGGCCTGAATCTGACCCAGACTCATTAGTCTTTAGCTATTTCTGTCTAGCCTGGAGCATCTCACAGATGAAGGATATTCAGAGCCCAGACAGTCTTCCACAGTGATCATTTTGGCTCCTCAGAGCTGTAATCTGTCCAATGGGTTGCTGTTGCAACTTCCGCTGGGTTTAAAGTCAAGTATTGCAAGGACAGGTACTGGGAGCCAAAAATGCCTTCTCAGTTAAAAAGCAAACAGGGTCCATTGAATTCTGTTGACCTTTTACTTGGAACCACCGGAACTACAAATATGCTTCTTTAAAACAGGAAAACTTGGATTATGATGCAATTACGTAACTCCAGAAGGCCAGCCTAAGGCCATGGCACTGTCACTGGCAGAAGTGACCCAGTGCTCTGCTGGTGCCACACAGCCCTCCTCTCTTCTGCAGCAACTACAGCAACAACTTATGTTTCCAACCTGGTACACTGCACAATCACAAAGATAGCAGTGGGAGCACAAAGGAGGGCACGGTATGACACAGAGGCAAGTGTCCCTGGCTAGGATTACATCCTTTGGTCCCAAAGCCAGCTTTTGCCAGCTTAGAAAAATCCTGAGGCTATGGGAAGTCAGAAGGTGCTTCTGGTCACACAGGCACAGGATAGCTGAAGATGAAAAGGTCCTCTGGATGTCATCTCATCTAACCCCTTGCTCAAGCAGGGTCATCTAGAGACTGTATCTTAGACAGTTTTTGAGTATCTCCAAGGATGGAGACTCCACAAGCTCCCTGGGCAGCCTGTGCCAGTGCTCTGTCACCCTCACAGGGACATTGTCTCCTGATGTTCAGAGGTAACTCTTGTGTTTCTGGGTGTGCCCCTCGCCTCCAGCCCTGTCACAGGGTGGCACCAAGCAGAGCCTGGCTCTGTCCTCTTTGCATTCTCCCTGCAGGTATTTATACACATTGGTGGGATTCCCCTGAGCCTTCTCCAGGCTGAACAGTCCCAGGTCTCTAAGACTTTCCTAATGGGAGGGATGCTTCGGCCTCTTCATCATCTTTGTGACCTTTCACTGGACTCTCTCCTGCAGCTTCATACTGGTGCTCTGGTAGTCTGATCCAGCTGGCACATACTGATAGCATGCTCCCTTGTCTGCCCTGGAAATCTGGAAAGAAGATGGCATGCAGGGGAGCATATGTCCCTACCCAAACAGGGGCTCTTTTGATCAGTGTGTAAAGGAGAGTCTGTCTCAGAGTGCTGTATCTTGTGTTTGACTGACTTCTAAGGGAGCAGCTGTAACTACTAGGCACCACCTAACTGTAACATAACTCCATCACAGACTAAAAAAAAAAATTGTGTCTTTTCTGGCTAGAAAGATGTTTATACAGAGACTCAGCATAATTTATTTTTACAGCAGGTACACGAAACCAAGACAGTTAAAAGGCTAAGTCTCCAGAGCTGTAGATGCTATGTAAATAAATGCTAAATAATTGCCTGCATTAAACTGTGGTTCAATGTTCAGCAAGGAAAATAGCTCTTGTTTTTTTTTAATTAAATTCTGATTTTATCTATAATTCTAGACTGTTCTGCTTGTTTATTTACAAGAAAAGTCATCCCACTTGTTGAGTGCCAAAGCCTTATTCTGAAACTGTATTATTAACCACCAGTACTTCCAAAAGCTGCGTGTCAAATAGTTTTATGTGACTAACCTAAGTCCCTCAGCTGGCAATATAAGCAAACTGAGCTAACCATGCACACACATTCTTGCTGTGGATATGTCAATCTACAAACACTCTTCTGACTAACTGAGATAATGACTGTGAGGACAGCAGTCAGCACAGCCCAGCCCAGCCACACACTGCTATGGTCCCCAACAGTTTCCTGTGCACAGCTGGACCAGGTAACACATGGAAATGCACAGCTCCAGCTCACACTCAGAGCCAAGAAGCTGCAGTTGAAGGCACTGTTGTCCCACTACTGGATTTCCCTCCACCTGTAGCAGAGTTGGTGGGAAGAAACCTCTGCCTCCACCTCTGCTGCTTCAGGCCACAATCTGAATTCTTAGTATAATCCCATCTTTCCCAGCAATTTAACCCATTAGACTCAACTAGAAGATTCAAGATGGAAAGCACAGGTGCATGGTCTCTTCTGCATGAGAGAGGGTGATGATGGGCAGTGGGACAGAGCAGCGCCACTTCAGCTACCAGAGCTGGGCTGGAGTGGGCTGGCTCTTCAGGACAGGTGTCCTCCCACACTAGGTCAAAACACAGCTGCTTGCTTTAACTACATTTTTTACAGGGTTTTGGACTTCTCTCCACTGAGCAATGATGCTGGTTGTCAGTAAGTTATCCACTGTGATCCCTCAGGATTTCTCTTCACGGTATTATTAGCTTAGTCTGTGACTCCAGTTTTTATTTGCAGACAATAACCATCCCTGAGCAAAAGTCTCCAGCTCAAATAGCTGGCAACTCCTCTGTGAGTGCCTAGCTCTACCAGAGAGAGCAATGCTGTCCTCAGGCATCAAGGACAGGTGCATCACTGCTTTGGCCAGGATGATGCAGCAGCAGCACCTCTTTCACTGCAGATTCACTGTCCTGCCAGCCCAGGGGTGACCGAGTCCTGCTGCTTATCTCCAGCCTCCCAGCCGCAGTCCAGAGACTTTACAACACATAAAATAGTATATAAAAATCCCCTTCTACTGACCTGCTTATTTTTTGTAAAATCAGAGTACTGCCCACTTGCTGCAGACCCTAGTCTGCTTGTTTAAAAAAAAATTATCCCACTGGCAGACAACCAATATACAAGAACATCTACAAAGAAGCTGTCACAGTTTATCGGGCAGTAATCCATGGATTAAGGTCATTAATAGCCCTCGATGACATACTGCCATGACTCCAAAGGTGCTCTTCTGGCTTACAGGATATACAGAACATAACCCCCTCATAAACATTTCCCTGGAGATACAGTCTTCTACATCTTCAAAAGAAAAGAAGAAATGAGAAAAAACAGAAGGCAGATGCCTAGCACAATATCTTGCATTGCATCAAAAAAAAAAAAAAAAGCCCTGAGTTTTCTTATCTTTCAGACTGATGTTTTCACAGTAAAAGAGTTGTTGGTAACTGAAATTTTGATTCTCAGAGCTAAAATAGCAAGCCAAGACATTCTCCCATGCCCAGAAGACAAAGCCGTAAGTAAAACTTCCAAAATAAAATCTGAAATACTCAATTCTACCTTTTAATTATTGATATGAAATAAGCTTTCTCCTTCTGTTGACATGAGAACACAAATATGTCACCATGGAAAACACTGTGTACTCCTCAAATCCCAGGGGGTCATTAATCTTCTTTTATGCAGTACATGAACTATTTTCACAGAACTTTTTAAAATAGTTTTCTAAAGCATGCCTGATGTCATTAGGAAGTCAGAAGAAGCTGATGGCCTAACAACATAATTGCTAAATATCCTCCAAAGGAGAGAATCCCTTCACTCATCCTAAACTTGAGCTCATATCCGCACTATCCATACATGTAATTACCAATGCTATTAATTTACCTGAGTCTTCAATACCAAGAGTAAACAACCCCTCGTGTCAAAACTGAAGTAATGGATAGACTTTTCTTACTTAATCCAAATGAAAAACTCTGCACTCTTTCCATATGATTTGTTTGTTTAGTACTTCGAGAATGTATTGTGTATTGTGCCACTGTGTATTTTCATTTACCATGAAACAATTA
The DNA here is from genome assembly GCA_013398075.1 of Notiomystis cincta. Taxonomy (NCBI): domain Eukaryota; kingdom Metazoa; phylum Chordata; class Aves; order Passeriformes; family Notiomystidae; genus Notiomystis; species Notiomystis cincta. The sequence continues at coordinate 797,069 of VZRX01020122.1, forward strand.
TAATTCATAAAATGTACTCGGGAGAATACAATTGTCCTACCAGCTGCAAGCAATTCTGTATCCCACAGTCACATGCAATCTTTGTAAACAACATAGTGACATTTGAAAAAAAAAAACTTAGAAAGAAATCTTAAAAGCTTCAATAAACAAACGTTATGATAAACAACATTTGTTTCAATATATCTTACCAAGAACCACTCATCATTTTCTATTTTACCTTCACTACATGAAGTACTACACTACAATGTAGTGTAGTAGCATTTTCACTACACATGCAGTTTCTTTTTCTTACCTTTAAGGAATCAAAGCAGGCAATAACTCTTCCATTTTCAACCTGGCAACTTTTAGGGGGGTGTGCAAATTTGCATTCTTCATCAGAGCGTGAACAAGTTCCCCTCTGAAACTGCCTGCACACTTCTAATGTCAGCCATTTTGTATCTCTTACGGGAGCAACATTCAAAGCCATGATGAGAAGCTGATTTTGAACTCTTAAACTGCTGTCAGGTGAATTATGCTGACGAAATTTCCAAAACTAATGACAAAGGAAAGGGAGATGGGGAAAAAAAAATTCAGAAAAAAAATCCCTTCAATTCTAATTGAAAAGAAAGTTTAAAAAAAACAAACAGTGGGGGATGATTAACAATGTCCAACACTCACAAAGCAGAACAAGCAGAGAAAGTTTATCAGCAAGCAGTCACTCATCAATCATTAAGTCCCGCTTGTAGACTTTTGGCTGGGAAAACACATGCTCAGTCGCATTTCTGTCTGTAAAACACGTGGGTTTGTTGATTGTAATCACGGATGCACCAGTTTTAAGCCAAGGTCCATCAATGCAGTGGCACTCCTTGATAGAATAGCAGTCCTCTGACGGTTGCTTGCCGGTACTGATCACACGAGAAAAGCAATGCAGTCATTTGTTCATGTCCCAGGAATAATAATAATAATAATAATCCTTTTTCTGCTTTCAGTTTCCCATAAACTAATTGGCAAATGGAGACAGCTGAGGTATCTTCTGCCAGGTGTAAGGTGAAGGCAATGTCTGGCTGGCAAAGATGGGATTTTGAGAACACAGGCGTAGCAGTCCTCGCTCGTAAAAGTGACTTGGCAAAGGCACTTTTTAAGTCACTGACCTGACAAAACAAATACAGCATCAGTTCACGTGCAACTCATTCAAATCAACATTATGAAACCTATAGTCCCTTTTCATCAGATATTATAAATATACAACCAAAGTTCACTCTTTTTTTCAAAAACAACAACAAAAAAATCCTCCTTTGTGAAGTTACATGTGACAAGGGAATAACCAGTTGAAACACGTACTGCAGTAATATTCCAGGCAGCAATCCAAAAGTTGGGAATGATTTAAATAGATGAATGTGGCAGACACAATAATTAGGCATGCTAGTTGTGAAACAGTTCAATCAAATGTGCTTAGTCTCCAAAACAATATACAAGAACCCGTTTCCATTAATTTATCCCTTGGCCCTTTAGATTGTGTTACTACATTGTAAGTTGTTACTCATTATTTGTTCTTCCTTACAAATGAAGATGGTAGTATTCTGCTCAGATTTTTTGTTTGTCCCTCTACGTCTCCAGGGGGAAAAAAGCCCAGAAAAAGGTCTTTCCAAAATTACAGGAAATAAAACTTTCCATATGCAGACAGAAGAATTAGTTTTCCCATTAACCTAGAGGTTGTTTCATAAAGGCTTCATGAAAGGGCTTAACCAACAAGTCACCATGCTCTAATGAGTCCTTTCTAATATGAAGCAGTCTTTATCTAAATATTCCTTTGATTTAATTAGCCTTTGTGTACCTCTGCAAATACATCGTTCACCATCACAATCTCAGATTTCAATATGGCACTTAAACTTGGGGAGTATAAAATACCTAGGATATTTTACAGAAAAACATATCTGAAAATCAAAGGCCAAGATACTACTACAAGTTTTTAACCACTATGTATTTTATACATAGACAGCGAACATGAACATGATGTTTCCTTCTATTCAGCTTCAAAGGAACACAACTTTTACTGTGCAAATACCAGCCAGAAACAGTTGATGGATTATTTCTGTGCAAGAAAAAAGAAAAGGGGAAGAACTGGAATAAGTGAGATTTTAAAATGCATCAGTAAAAATAGTTCTAAAAATGCTGTCAGCTTCTCCACGTCAGAACAATTACCATTCTGTGCTTGGATTCACCTGCCTTAATTGAAGTCAGTATTGTTAGTAATGTGAGTAAGAATTACTCAAACCCAGTTTCAGGATCAGATCTCAATTCTGACTTCTAGGTCTTCATATCAAAAGGCTTTTCTACTACTTAGCAATGCTACCAGAAAGGGTTTTACTGTGTGACCAATACTTGCACCAAAAGTTCCTACTGCTAGCATGGATAAAGGCAATGCAATGCTAATTGCTCAGTTTCAAGTCCAAAGTGCATTAAGATGGATCTGGATGACACTCAGATAGCTTTACCTGGTCATAAAGAATAATGAGGCACAAGAGAATCAGTACATTTTGAAATAATTCTATGCAATTATAGCACTGTACATAAATTACAAACTCCTCAAATTAAATATTCCATCAATGTTGTCTGACAGCATCAATGAAGAATGAGATTAAGCTGAAAGCATACAAAGAGGTGAGAAAATACTCATAACTGATGAAAAGGAAAGAGAGCAGGAAAGACAAGAAGAGCCTCTCCACAAGGGCTTGTTGAGCTGATAGCTTGTTGGACTGATGATTTAGCTGGCTAAATGTAAAAGAGGAAATACACTCCCTAGAGCCACACATTCCAATTCAGAAATGTCAGTAACGGTTTTCAGTAATAGATGTAGGAGACAGATGGAAATTTTGGGGAAAGGGTAGATGTTATACTGCAGACTGCTGAAAGTCACAAGTAGTAATATTCTGCAGGGCTGCACACCGTAAAATTGACAAAGTTGTTTCTCAAGTAGTAGGTGTTAAGAGTGAAAAAAACCAGACACTGCACGTGGCAGCAAAGCAAACAGCACACAGTATAGAAATGGCAGTAGCCATGGTTTTTAAAAAAGAAGTGCACAGCAGAATCACATACAAGGTTTGTGAGACTACAGCAAGAATTCCTACCAAAAAGCATTCGGGTTGGAGGGTAGAAGAGTGAAACACAGTATCATCCTATTTCTTACCTCATGCTACATGAAGATTTTCTAAAGAAAGGGAAGCATAAAAAGTTTGTCTCAAAAATCCACATCTTGTCAAACATAACAATGCCATCTGATATCTCAAGAGTCATCAAGTGCCTCAGGAGTTTCTGCTGGGGCAAACTCAGGAGACAGAATGGAATCCTTTCTGAAGGAGACCATGCCTTCAGCAGGAGGCAAGTGCAAACATGGTGAGGATAGAATAATTTGGAGTGCTTCATCCCTATTACATGACCTAAGTGTTCACAACCACATCCTAGGCAGCTGTCATACCTTCTCTGCCCATCACCTGCACCAGGAGGATGAAGGAAGAGATGCCATCTTGAAAGCCTGAACATCAGGGAAGCAAAACGAGGGGAGAGAAAAGACAAAGCAGGGAATAAAATTATGGGAGAAGCCAATAAAAGTAGAATTCAACATATGAGGAAAGCGCTCAAGAGAAGGAAAAAAAGGGAGAGTAAGGTAGGAAAAGGTAATGGCTGGTTGTGGAACAGAAAGGGAGGGAGAGACTTCATAGGAAATGGAAGAAAGGTGGAGAAGGGTTGTGAACACTGCAAGAGAGAGGGAAAAGAAGAAATTCTAGAAGGAAAGCAGAAGAGACTGTGATTACAGGGAAAAACCCAGTAGTTTGAGTAAAAAAAGAAGTAAATAAGGGAAAAGAATGGAATTTACACACGAAAATGTAATAACAACATCAACAACAATAATAATAATACTCAATAAAATGCCTGCCAGGTCACTGGCCATTCTTAACATCATAGCTTACCCTGACCTTGTGTGTTGCAAACCCCCCCCTCTCTGGAGAAAACCAGTGGCTTCAGCAAATGCAAATGCTGCTCTTCATCCCACTACTTCTAACTTCTAATTGTGTCCCAACATACCAATCAAAGTTAGATATCCTGCTAAAACCAACGTTAGCTCACCACCATAAAGCCCTCAGCACCAACAGCATCCCTTATCCAGGCAGAAGGTTTTGTTTGCTTGGTGGTTATGTTTAGTTGTTTTGTTGTTATTATCATCAATGATCCCAGCTCAAGACAACACTCCCCACTGTAGCCAAACAAACTATTAAAACTTACAAACTGACAACTGAGCAACAAAATATTCTTAGTGAAGATGAAGGAAGTATTCAGCATAAGAACAAATTCTTTTTGTCTTTTTACAACTATTATTGTTTTCAGTCTCTCACACAGTTGAATCAATGGAACTGATCAAGAATGCATACTTACAAGTGCAGTTTTTCACAGGTTAAGTGAAATGAAATTCACAGACATGTATTTGTAAAAGCTATTTAGCTTTGGATCCCTTTTAGGATAAGCATCACTTCCCTTCTGCAGAAAGCTAGCAAGGCATAGGAGTAGGAGGCCTTGGTGATTGTTAAGAAAAAAAAAATCCTTTTAATTATTAAACAAGACAAAGCACACAGACACTACAGACACTAGAAGCCCCCAGAAAAAGTTCTCAGAGAAATATGGGGCAGCCAGCCTCATCTTTGGGAATTGCAAGGGAACACAAAGCCCTGCCCTATTACAAACCAGCTGGATCTCTCAGCTGGAAAATGGGAGCTCTTGCTATCTGCAGAATATGAGGTGCTTTGGTACAGCAGTTTTACTTATCAGACAGATTGCGTGGCAATGGATTATGCAGTATCTGTCTAATGGTGAAGCTGAGGCTTCCTGGACATGATGTATTCATGCTTCAGTAGATAATGTAGTAATGAGCAAAGACCTCATCTTCAAAAGTCATCTCTGCAGGTGATGACTTCCAGTAAAGGAGCAGAGTCCTCTGCATGGTCTCACCACAGATCTCTAGTGGAACCACTAAATCCACTCAAAAGGTGTTAGAACAGTTTTACACCTTTCAAGGTTTAAATACTCTGTATTATTCATCACATCAAAATCTTCAGTAAGAGATGTCAACACTGGGGTCAATTTGTTGCTCCTACTGTCAAAATTTATCAACATGATCCATACATTGCTCCTATAAATATATCAGAAACTCAAGAATTAAAAAGTTATAAAACCCTTAGTTGTACTTAAAGGGGACTGTACAGCTTAAAGTATATAAACTCTTCTCTTCCAGACAGAAGAGATGTACTAAATATACTTAGTCTTATGAGTTTGATAATTTGTAAATGCTCTGTTTTAAAAACAAGGAAACAAAACCAAACCAACAAAAAANACAACACAAAAAAAAATCCACACCAAACCCAAAACCCAAAAAACTCACTATGCTATGAAAGCAAGGTGAGTCTTCTCTAGTTCACTACCAGAAACATGTTGACTTACAGACTACTGCCCAAATTCAGTTAAACACATGAACTCAGGTGGGATAAAACTCATTTTCAGGACCTACCTACAGCCACCAAAACTGACCTGCTGGATACTCTAATGCCAAGAGAATGTATTGAGAATTTAGTTTTCAAACTCAGCATGCATATATTGCCACTCTTGAGACACTCTTTTCTTAGCCAAATGTGGGATCTTTTTCAGGAAGACCAAGGTCAACTCTCTAACCCCAGGGAAAACGATACTGTACAATTTTAAGCCCTTGGCCCAAAGCAGGTTGCTGCTACAACTTTTATCCACTTACACATAAATGAAAACTCATGTTGCTTTCTCCAAGAAAATCATGTTCGTAGTCTTAAATTTCAGAAACTTTTTAACAAAGAAACAATAACAATGACCCTGCAGGAGACACCAGACACAAAGAATGTCATGACGACATTTTAAGGTCTGGCTGGAAGCTAGAAGCAGCAGAAAACAGGTTCTCTACCCTTAGACAGGGCTAACCATAAGCATCACTAGCTTCACACTCCACATCACAAGTTCAGGAACCAGCAATGCCTTGACCACATACTACTTTAACTCAGACTCTCATGATGTTCCTTCTTGTTCAGGAAATAAGCTGATCTCTAAGAAATAAATAGTTTAGTCACTTCTTTCAACCTGGACTTATTAGTTTTGAATCAGTGGGTCAGATGTGGGACAAAACACAACCATCCCCAAATGCCTCAGGACATCTGAAAACACAGATTAACCAATGTGCCCCACTCTACAGATGGATCTTCAGACTACTGACAAGAATTGTGTTCCTTCAAAAAGCTGCTGCTTCTTCAGCAGTTGACCTATTTGCAAAGGAAACTTGCTTTGCATTTCACTATGTTTACAGACAAAACCCAGTGGAAAGGTTCCCTGCCTAAGTTAAACACATAGGAATGCTTCTGTAACTAGATCAAGTTACGTATCCTGAACATTCACAATGGAAATACAGATATTTGAAGACTGAACTCTCACCCTTATTCCAGGAAAAGGCATTCAAATCCCACTAAGTCATACCTCTTGTTTGCAGCTGCACAGTGGACTCCACTTTCAAATCACTCAGGACACAGACAAACGTTTAGGAGACACTGGCAAGTGTTTTAGTCCAAAAGATGGTGGAACTTTGTTTCTGTTTTTCAGCTAAACCTCATTGTTATACTCTTAAATATCCTTTTTCCCCCACTGTTTATGTTTGAAATACCATTCAAGGCCTCCAAACAGAAGGGAAGCTGCCCACCAAAGGACAGCCACACCCCCGCAAGCTCACTCCACTGTTGCTTTAAATTCCAGCTACTTGCCATTTCCTTGACTCCCCTGTGAAGCTCTCTCCTGAGCTCCCTCAAACTCCCTGCTGAGGAAGGCAAGGCTGCAGCTTAATCCTAGGCTACAGCTGGATCTGTTCTGATCTGCCTCCTCAGGTACAGAATAACGCAGCAGCATAAAGCCGCCTGCCTCACATGTGCCAGCCAAATCAACAGAGACACGGCCACCTGCTCACATCCCACTCCTGATGGAGCAGGGAGCAGAGCAGGCAGGACAGGGCATCCCACCAGCAGCAGCTCTGGCTCCTCTTTACAAGCTCCTTCAGCTGCAGTGCCCTATCCCACAGGACATGCTCCCTGTCCCTGGAAAGCGAGGCTGGCTCTCAGGCATCACACACTAATTTAAGCCTCATTGTGCAAGATCTCCCACTGGGATCCACAAAGAGGATCCTACCACAATGGATGCGAACATGAATTAAATAAAAAATAATTTTGCAGACAAATAATGTGACAGCCAGCATGCTTGTTAATCACATTTGAATAAACTATATCTTAAAGAAAGAACATGCAGGTGATTTTCCTGTGGTGGATAAGGCTTTTCTCATCCCATCAGCTTTCCAAACTAGGAAATAGGACCAGAAGTGATGAAACAGTACAGAAGTATCATAGTGAGTATTATGCCAGCTTTGTGTTCTTCTCTTTAAACCAATTTCTAATATTCATCTTTTTTATATGTACCCTTATACTAGATACCTAGTAAGACTGGACAAGGCACAGTACAGTTTAGTAGTGTCTGCATAATTACATAAAAAGACAGCATTAAAACCAGAATCAAGCTTTTGGCTCTCCTCTGAACTATTGTGGAGTCACAAAAAATAATAATCCCTGAATTCAAAAAACAAGAGAAAATAGGACAGGTTTCTGTGAAACATCATCCATTCTTTGATGGCAAATATGAATGGGAAATATTTCTCTCACCGTAACATTTTTAAGAAAAGCCATTCAATTATAGTAGAGCATGATGAATGCATTTTCTTTTATAAATTTCAAATGAAACTTACAAACATTTCTTTAATCACTTTCAGGGTTTCTTTTTTTCCACCTTAAGATGTTAGGCAGCTCCCATTTGGCATGGAGGAAACCAGGATTGCTCAAATGAGGAAGAAGCCAGAACTGCCGTATCAGGGAAGCAGCCCACTTGTTTGATCAGGTGGCTCCTAGATGAAATACTAAAATTCTAATCCTGGGTCTTGTATTAATTCAACATAAACCATCTGAAGTCAGAAGTGTCAAGACTTACAAAAGAGCCATTATTTATTTTATTTGCTTGACTTGGAGATTAACTATTGCAACATCTCTCTGCCTGTTATACAACCAGCAACGAACACTTGTGAACTGTAATTCAGATGAACACTTGACACAGAGACAATCCTAACTATTTTAGTTAAGCTGACAGAAGTCTGGGGACAGAGTAGAAAACACCAGTCTGCTTTATTTAAACTGAGCATGACCCTCAAATCAGTTTTGCTAAATGAGCCATATTTTCCTTGTCACGATCACTAATGTGCCAGGCTCGGGCTTTTTAGTATGTCCCACACTATTTACAGTGTGGCAATGAGCTTCTTGTTAAAACCTGCCGCTTGCCTTTGAAGCTGGCTTTACAATATAATAACACTCATGTCCTTTGTCCCTGGGGAAGTAGGTGAGGAGGAAGGTGTACCACTGACTGGGAAACAACCCACACAGCCTGGGACCTTTTCAGCAACCCGCTGTACTACTTTGCTACTGGACCGTGAAATATGTCTGCTGAACTTTAGGTCAGTGGATGACTACAGCCCACAAGAGTATTTTCTAATATCAAAGTGCTTCGAAGTCCTGCTGGAAAAACTAATGCTTATTATGTTCAGTTAAAATGCAATTGCAGAAAAGAGTTTTCTTCTTCTGGCAAACTACTTTTGCTTTTATTCTACTACTCCTCCTCTCTTGGTTTGTACCTGCTCACAGTTTTTAACTTAAACACTTTCTAAGTCCAAATTAACCTGATTTTATCCTCTAGGTATATGAATTTCATACACAAAATTCTGTTCCCACCTTGACAAGGGGGCAAAAGCAATTTCTGTTTCTGTGCCTCGGCAAGCAGAGTTAATCATCCCCGGCAGCAATGACGTTACCACTTGGCCTCTTGTGGACACAAATGTTTTGCTTTTGGCAGAGAGCAGCACGTAATAGCTATTAATCAAACCAAATTCCCCAGGAAGGGGTACCCCAGTGCATTAGGAGCTTCCACTCACACCGAGCTGCAGACGTGCATTGTATTTATGGTTTTTTAGGACTGTAAAATATTTATAGAAAAGTGTGCTTATGTGCTGTGAAATTTTTATAGACTGGCATGGAGGGAACGCACAATCAAATGACTGTTCTCACCTGCCAAAGGACCGACAACATGCTGTTACACGGGAGCACAATCTAAAAGAGCTCAGGCTGTTGTCAATTTTCTATTTTCTCCAATCCAGTTTTGCTCTAAGCCAAGAAGGCAGAACTCTTGCCGAGGTATTTGTTTATATGACAAACAGCATCCCTTTGCACTGAAAGACAAGGGTAAGTCTGAATAAACCAAGGACTCCACGTAAATTAATTGCATGTTGAATTCACAAGCAACACATGTTTTAAGACCGCCAACAGCATTATTAATAATATACTCCAGCAAATTACCCAGCTCTGAGAAGTTACATGGCACATCCAAACCAAGCTCCTGAGGCGAGGGCAGCAAGAGCACTACCTAATGCTATTAACTCCAACTGCCTCTTAAGTGCTAAACCCATTCTGCTGAACAGATTTCCTACATGAAATTCAGCATCACTGTTCTGAGAGAAAATACCTGCATTCCTGTGCCATTTTCTCCACCTTTTACCTGAGTACAGGTTAACAACACACACAAGGATAACCTTAGCAGATAAGCCGAAGAGTCCATCTTGCCCAAAATGCAGCCTGCAACGATGGCTAATACTAGATGTCTTCAGAAGAGTGCAGAACCAGGGCAGGCAGAGCGTGATAATTTCCATGAATTTTCTCCCAACAACCTGTAACTGATGTCTTTGTATTTAATAGGTCTCGCTGGATTTTTCTTCCATGGATTTCCTCAATCCCTTTTTTAAACACTGTTCTGTCAGAAATGTCCTTTATAATGTGCATGAAAAGTAGGATACCAAGAGGAAGCCTGACTGGTTCTCACAATTGTTGACAAAAGCATAGACTCTAAGGAGAGGAAAGTGGATATGGAAGGAAACACTTCAGGACTTCTTTGGAGATTGAAAAAAATTTGAAAACTACATTTGGAGCTGGGGAGTAAGATGACTGACTACAAAACCCTACAAGAGAATCTGTGATGTTTTATCAGTACTCCTGAGTGTGTTAAACTGAAAGCTCTAGCAGAAGTGGAGCTTGGAGAAAAAGACTTTTAAAACCCACCAGAGGAAGAAAAAAACACCAAGACCCCTTCCTCTGCATCCCGAGCTGCATCATCTAGGAACACTCCCAGAAACAGGGATTTTTCTTAGCAACCCAACAGAGAAGGAAGAAAACCTGAGAGCCTGCCTGAAGGAGCCTAAGCAAGGCACTCTTCCATTCTACCAGACCCAAAGCATTTCACAAGCATCTTGAACATCTTTTGGAAGAAGCAACTTATCACAATGGCAAATGGCTTTCAGCAGGGAAAAGAAAAACCTCAATAGTGTCTTTAGTACTCAGAGGGTTGCCCAAGCAAGCCTTCACCAGAGTCCATTTTATCACAAAGATTCAATTCCCCTTTCGCTCCATTAGCAGTGTGCACGTAACACACAACATCAGTTTTATTTACTTCTAAAACTAAGGAAATCTTCATGAAGCAGAACATAGGCAAGTGCTTTGCTGCTTAAATATCTCACAGGACATACTGCAAAGCCTGATTAGGCACCTATGCCAGCATATTTCATATCTTACAGCAGTTAAAAAGATGGAACAGCAACCTAACTTTAAAGCCACCTATAAAATAGCAGATACTTAACAAGTACCTTCAAAGATGATTTATTTTTATATTTTTTAAATAGTGTTTTTATACTAACATTCAGACAGCAGCTGAAATCTCTCACTAAAAGCCATTTTTTCAAAGACCCTTCCCAATTAAGAAGAAATCAGAAATGGGGGGTTTAGCATGGCCTTGAAGAAAAAAGGTAGTATTTAACAGGTTATTGGTCTCTTCTGAAGATAGGCTGCTTTTCTGTCTTGTAAACAGAGCTGGCTTCCTGCCTAATTATCTTTGGTCCTCCAAGGTGAATAAAGAAAATATTTAATCACATTCCACGTGAAGATAACAGTAAGAAAATTTATTTTCAAAATTCATGCATTTGTCCACAAGAAAAAACAAACAAACAAAAGCCTGAACAAAACCAACATTTAAAACTTCAAAGGCTACCTGTGTTGCATGCATTTGACAATATATAATGCAAGCTCATTCTTTCTGTAATAAAATAAATTTGCATTTAGTGAACCATTATTCATTTGCCAAATAGCTATAAAATGTTCAGAAAGAGAATGCTTTTCCCCTCAAACTGTTTTTGCAACTGGTGGCAGAGAAGCAAAGAAGAGCTTTTCTCATATGACTTGGAACTTCTGGTGAACGTCTGTTTTCCTGGAAATCTTGAATACTTCTATTTAATCCTGAGGCAAATAATAGAGTTACAACTGGAAGGAGTGCACAATAACTGTCTGCAGACATTGCCTACCAAGTAAACTTTTTTTTTTCCCTGAGCTCCAAGATGACGAATTTTGGGTTTGGTGCATAGTACTGCTACTGACCTTCCTTTCTGCTTGAGCACCAATTAAGAAGCACTGACCCAATAAAAATGGGTCATATCGATCTGTTGTTTTGATTTGTGTAACATGTCTCCCTCAGTCCAAAAAGCTCACCACCCGTTGCCACTTGAAGAAAGTTACTTTTCAACTCAGTTTCATTTTAGAGAAAAACCTTTTTTTTTTTTAAATTTGTATCTAACAGGAGATCAAGTACTTAAACACAGAAAGGCTACACAGAAATAAACTCAGAAAGTTTATTGTCCTACAGTAAGGACATTAGATGAGTTCATACACATTTTTCTACCATGTGTATAGTTCATTTGTCTGTAACAGTAAAAAGGAGACACAAACTATATTCAGATTCTGTAAGGAAAAGAAAAAAACCCAAACCACAAAACTCCAGCCAGTATCTTTGAAAAGCAACTTCAATATATAGAGTCTTTGTTCTAATTTCTCTTAGCTTAAAAGTTGAAAAGGGAATGGATTTAGGCAGCCATACTGACAGGTTAGGCAGTGTCAGTCTATGTCTCAAAGCCAGGCATGTCCCCACTTTAAATCAAAAATTTTCCTCAATATTCAAATTACAATCTGTATTTTAACTCTGATATTAATTGTGAAGAGAAAATATTAGGAAAAAAAGGTCTTTAAAATGTTGAAAAGTCAAGTGTTTTCATCCTTTGACAATGAATTGCAATGTTTTGCAGCGAAAACTGAACACATTTCCTATAAATGGTTTGACAGAGCCCTCTTCCAGACCTTTTTCTACTATCTCTGCTTACCTGTAACTGCAGAGATTTCTCTGTCCTGCTGGAAATGGCAGAATAGGTAAGTACAGCCTGGCATTTGCCAGCACTTTCAGAGCAATGGAGACACTTCTGACAACTGAGCACAAGCAACTGGCTTTTGGCAAGAGACAGTTTTCTGCTCACATTGCAGTGGAAAATTTGGACTGGTGAAAGTAAGTCTTGACATTTTTGTCCTTTTCAGAAGCTTAATTCATTTGTTGGAGTTCAAGCTTAGTGGCAAAAGGATATTTAGAGACATGCTTTGTTTTGCACTTTACAGTCTGTATTGCCTTGCATAACTTCTGTGTTAAACCATAATTCAAGAGCTTCCTCTAACCATGCACAAATATCACCTTGATATACAGCACTATTTTTGAAAGACAGTGTCAAAATTTCTGTGTTACAAAGTGAATAAATAGCAAAAAAGAAAAAAAAATTTGATTTGGTCAAATAAGTAACATCATCAACACAAATCAGAGATTAAAAAAACTACATAAACATAAGAAGTTGCTGTTATGCTTCCACATATTTCTATTCCAAAAACAACTTTTCAAAAAATGACTTAAATATGTGTTTTGAGTGTGCCTCATTTCAGTGCAATATTTGCTTAGCTTGTAAATAAGAGATTTTATAACTTCTAACCTTCAGCCTCTACACACTGTGGCCCCTGACACCTGGTAGGAATTCCTTCCATTTCATACAACATTTCCCAGATAAAACAGGTGAGACATAAAATCAAACCAGGCCAGAAAATAAAATCCAAATCAAAATAAAAAAATAAAATGAACCACCACACTTTCAGTCAAAGCTATGCCCTTCAGTAGTCCTCCGCAACTTTACAGACTGCAAAGTTTGCACTAACAATAAATATTTGGCTTTCACAGAGATACCCACATTATTACAATCCATAGACTCTAGAAATCCTGAAAACCTACTTGAATGGCTCTTCTCCACATTTATCCTTCTGCCCATCACCTGAAACAGTAGCAACAATGGTACCACTTTATAACAACTGAACAGGACTATCTGCTACAAAAACCCAAACCAAACCAAACCCTAAAAAAAAATCAAAAAAGACAAAAAAAAGCCCTCCAAAACAAACCCAGAAACAAACAAACAAACATCCCCAAAACCAAACCACAAACAAAACACCCTCACAAAAAAACCAAACAAAAAACCAAACCAAAAAAAAAAACCATCCCAAGCCTACAACCCCCTCACAAAAAGAAAAAAACTCACCAAAA
>VZRX01020122.1:811259-835435 GCA_013398075.1 Notiomystis cincta
AAAAAAAAAAAAAAAAAAAAAAAAAATTTAAATTGAAATCAGAGAAGTAGAAACCTGTCCACCAATTTTAAAGTCCTTTTTCAGGAAAATAATTTTTACCTTCCAGTGAAGCACTTCCAAGATTATAATCATCACATTTACCTTTCCTCTAAAAAGTATGCTGATGTTTTGGTGACTGGAGACCCAGATGGGTGAGATACAGGTGGTTATCTTCACCAAAGCAGAATATTACGACTAAGTCTGTTCAAATTTAATTTCTCTTTAAGAAAAAGCAACAACAAAAAAATCTTCAGACCATCACAATTTTATGCTGATTCCTGCTACAAGAATCTTCAAGTTTAGGAAGAGAACCCTACTGCAGCATAGCTATCTCTTGCCCATTTCACTGGAAATCTGAAAACATCAAGTGCATTTCATAAAACCTTCTCACCTACAAGTATGCTTACAAGCAACTGTCAGTTTTTATTAAGGAGTACAATTCTGACAATGGTAGGGAAGAGCTAGGAAACACAAATCCTAAAAGCTCAAAATTAAGCAAAAGGAAAGCAAATGAGTCATCTCATCTTTGTAACCTGATGATTTTTGTGGAACCCAGTTATCATGATGACTTAGGCCTTATGGATGTTAAAGAAATTTAATTTAAAAGAACAGCTGAAAGTACTAAGCATTTGCAGACAGTATAAAGACTAAAGTCATAGGAGAAGTTCCCAACAAACTCACAAGATTAAATATCATGTTTTACTTCTAATAATGTACTGTAATTTTCATAATTGGGTTTGCCAAGAGAGTTTCCTTCTCTGCTTTGCAACAATAGCCATAACCAATAAGACAGTTCGCAGTTAACATAAAATTTCTGCAAAGTCATACCTGAAGCCAACTGTGAAGAGTTCCAAAAGGAGCTCATGATAATGAGTTCACTGGGTGATGAAATGACATCAGTTTTAACATAAAGACAGGCACAGTAATGCAGATGAAGGAAAAAACAGACAAATAATGAACAGTAAACACACAGCACTAGGTTCCAACAAGACACTGCTACAGAGGAAAGATCATGCGGACATTGCAGGCAACTCGATGAAGACTTCTGCAAAATATTCAGCAGCTGATGGAGCATAAACCAAGCAGAACATTTGGTACTATCAAAGGAAAACAAGAGAGCGTTACACTAGTGTGTATAGTCATGGAGCATGTAACTCTGGAATGATAAAAGAGTGAGAGAACAGTAACAGCACCATCAGCACTGCAGAAAGGCTTACATGTACAAGGAGCAACAGCGAGACTCTTGACAGCAGAAGGAATACAAAATTCATATAGACTGATGCTGAGGACTACCACACTCTGACATGAGGCAGGGAGTGTTCAGTCATTCACCAGTGGGGAAGCCATGGAAAAAGGCATCTGGTTTTGCACACAGCAAACAGCACAAGGGTGAATTTAAATGACAGGTGATGTGCTGAAGGTCAAAAATACCAACAAGTTAAAAAATAACTTTTCACTTAAAAATCAGCTTATTTAAACAGTCATCAGAATCAACAATGGCTACTATGTTTGAGAAGGAAAGCCCTCCTCAAAAAGCTTCTTACCCCTGGTAGCTCAAGCCATGTGCCAGTCAAGGCACTGCTGTCTGTCCCCAGCTTATCTGCCTCCTTCATTTTTGGAAGGCATGTCCTTACAAGCAGCCTAGTTCTGCAACCAAGACTGGCTATAAATCCATACAGACACACTGATCCTCAAGCCCCACCGCAAGAAACTCAACACTTTCATCTCCTATTTCAAAGGAACGGATTTCAGAGATGATGGACTCATCCCATCGAGCTTTGAGCACTGAAATGAGTCACTGGCGACCAAAAAGCACTATCTCCTTCACTCTCCTTGTGCCAAAGGGGAGATAAGAACCTGGGGCCACCATGAAGCCACCAACCTAACTGGGGGAAGAAGCTGGGACAGAACCAGAGTGAAAAACCAGAGAGATGAGAGGGACTGCATCCCTCCTACCCTACAGAAGTGTCCAGCCAGTTCTAGCTCCACAGATGAGGTCCAGGTCCAGGATACAGATTCAGTTCCAGGTATCACTCTCCAGCTCCTCCCTCTGAGAGGGATGTTGTGGCTTCTGACCACTTAGGACCTTTTACACCAAGGATTAAGCTGAAGGCTTGTTCCCCGCTGGCGTTTCCACTTCAAAGAGCTGCTACTGTGGATACTAAAGCCTTTGAAAGTGGCCTCACTGCACAGTCCTGAGCATTAAATGAGGTCTTTAAAAAAAGGAGGGGGGGAAAGTGGAAACTGCACTGGCTTTATATATACATCAGTGGGGCCACTTTCAAAGCCTTTCATGCCACCTCCAATGTGACAGAGAAAATCTTAGAGTTTTTTAGCCATCACCCCAACTCCCTTAAATTTATGGCAATAAAGCAATCCACCCCCAAAGTGTTTCCCAGCATTGGCAGAGGGGAACTAAAATACACAAGGGAATTGTGAAAGAAAAAGAAACCACACACAAAGCCAAAAAGTTTTTGAAGACAAGCACTAGACTCCAGGACAGCGGCGCGCCGTGCTGCCAGCGCATGTTCAGCATGCCAATAAGGACTGCAGCACTGCAATCCCCGGCACCAGCAGCCCACGCACCGGCGTCCTCCTCTGCAAAAGCCTCCTGCCAGCTGGAGGAGGTGCCCCAGGCCACAGCACTTTGTGGCTACGGGGTAAGGAGAGGAAGGTGGGAAAGCTGGCATTGGTCTCCTCAGGGCAGAGAGAGGCTGGAGCAGAGGATGCTGTGCCACAGGTGAATGCAGCCATCAAAGAAATCCCATACATGTTACCACAGCCTTTCAAGTAAGTAAGAGCAAGCCAGTGCTGAAGTCCTGAATCATTAACTGGGTGCAGAGGTGTGCTCCTGCCAGCAGTGAGCCTGCCTGTCCTGCCAGGGGCACAGCCAGAGGGGTCTGCTGACAAACCAATGCAGCTCTAGGCTTGAAATATGCATAATACCTGCTGATAGCAGCACTGCAGATAGTCTGAAAAGCGGATGGAAATACCCAAAAAAGATTAAAATGGACTACGACAGGGCTTTGCTGTCCTATAAGGCAGCCACTCTCCTCACCTTGACATTACCAGGAGTGTCCCACAGAGCTTGCCAAAGGAGACTGAAAGCACAAACCTGAGGTGCTGAAACCCAGCACTGAAACATCCTCCTTCTGAGCAATGGAAAATAATGGAAATCTTGCCACTTGGAAACTGTAGGTTAGTTTTAGACTAAGTTCAAAATATTGCCCATGACACCTATAAAGTGCAGAAATCATGACAGATTCAGAAAACTAGGGACTGGGAGCCTGAGCCATTCAGCATATCTGAAGTATATATAACAGAGCATTAGGGGAAAAAAAACCAAACCAACAATATAAAATTCCTCGGAAACTCAAATTTTAAAGTATTCGGTCTGGATAGGAGAGAGCACTAGAGGGTTAAAAAACAAAAAAAAAAAAAATTGCCAGGCCTCTTAAAAGTGATCATACACAAAAAACATACTGAAATGCTGCCTTCAGAATTCCCACAAAAAAAGAGAAAAAGGCATTTTTAACCACATCCTAGCTTTCTCTTTCCATAAAACTACTACAGGCAAACATCTCTGCATTTTTCCTTACTTGCACTCTAATTCTGCCTGCTGTCAGAGGTGCTGTATTCCCTGCAGGACAGAAGATTTTACAGCTCATGAACCTCCAGACTGACCTTGTCTCTGTTTATGAGTTCAGCAATGTATGATACCCACATCTTCCCAAAACGCTTCCCAAAATTTTTATCATCCACTCAGAAACAGATGAAAAAAATCATTGATCTAAAATAGAAAAAATTAATAGACTCTGATATGAACCATCTGTTCCTATTTCTTGATCCATTTCTTTATGCAACGACTGTATCACTTAATCCCTCCCACTGCCTTTATTAGCTATTGTTTTTGTAGTACAAAAATCACAAAGATGAAAAACGATATTTTTATGAGTGTGTGTATATGTTGTATGTGTGTATGTATTCATGGACATGTATCTAGGTATGAAAAAGGAGGGAGAAAAAAAAAGGAAAAAAAAGAACATGAATAATAAAAGGAGCGTGAACCTCTGTGTTTATCAGTTTGTTTACAGCTGAGCTCTTCTAACTGGCAAAGTTTCAGGTATCACAAGCCCACCAGGTCCTTTGCCAGACTTAACGACTCCAGGAATCCTACAAGTCTCCTGCAGAAGCAGCAAACTGCACCCTGGCAGCTCTCAACAGCTTTAGTAATCATCAGTAGCACAAAGAGTCCCCTACATAATTAGTATTTCTTTGTGTTAGTTATAAGGATTTTGCATATAATCCCCTGTTAGGTATGCTCTTCAATCTTCACAGCCCCAGACTTTTCCTTTTTTAGCACGCCTGAAATACTGAACTAAGAACTTGACATCGCCAGCATTATCGGAGAGAGAGCTCGGTGTTTTAACAGCCCCGCTACAAAAGAATAATAAAAAATTGTGGCCATCAAGAAGCTGGCAGGTTCTAGAAAGGGGCTGCCTAACTCCTTCCTCTTCATGCACCCTCGACTCCAAATAGAGCCAGAAAGTTTGGTTTTAAAAGAAGACTTTTAAAAAAGAAGACTCTGTATATCACGAACCAACAACTGTCACTGCATTTGCTAATAATGCATAAGGAGATTAGTTTAATTAGTCAAACAGTTAATACTGCTATTATTTGAACTAGTTTTCAGCACTGACACTCTCTTGAAATGAGTTTTATTTTCCTAAGGCTATAATTTCAGCCTGTTTACAGACCAGTTACATAGCACTGGTGCACATTAGTTAACCACAAATACATTGTATTAAACATAGCAAATTAGCTTCATAATCAAAGGTTTTAAAAAGAAAATACATGCTAAAAATTTAAAAACAAGTGATTCAGTTCTCTTTTGCTAAAATTTTGTAACAGCCATATTCATAAAAAAAAGGGAAAAAATAATTTGATTTAAAAAAACACGTTTCTTCCCAGTAAGAGGAAAAAACAATCCTCAAAGTCAGAAATTTCTAGTAACATTAGGAAGTACAGTGTCACTAATAGCCATCACAGGAAATTTAAATATTAGTAATGTGTTAAAACTGTATGCAAAACAATTAATAAGTAATTTCAATGAAACTCTTTTTCTCATCTCTCAGTATTATAAAAACACAACATTTTACAGAGCTTTTACAAATAAACCTAGTACAGATTCTTTCTGACATACTTCTGAGCAACAGAGAAGATGATTCATTCTCAGTAGAGGTGATACCCGAGTGCCAGAAATCCCATACAACATTAAGAGCCGTATTTCTTGCCCAGAAAGAAAAAAATTTTTAAATGGTAGCACATAATTATCTCACATTTCTGTAAAATGTACACTTACATATGATGAAGTTGATTTGCCTTTATAAACGCTCTATTGTTAAGCACTACACTTCAGGACCTCTAACTCATTAGAAAACTCTATCTTAGGAAAATAGAGTAATTCTAAACAAAGTAATTATTCCTTGAAAACAGACAGACTGCACACCGTCAGGTTACCACACTAAGAGTTCTGATGAAATACACAGAGCAATTAAGCAGAAAAGATATTACTAAATGAAAAGAGGCACCGGAATCTGATCCAAAATACTTTTAATACCAACTATTATTTATACCAATAGAATACTTAGTACCACCTCTACTCTCTAAGCCAAACATTCATTTACCTAACCATATAAAGCAGTAGTATATATGCACCTTGACCAGGAAAAAAATTTTTTAATCCTTTTGTCATTTGATTGTCTGTCAGTAGTTTGATACAAACTGCTTGACTAAGTGATGAATGCAAATTTTTGCTTTGGTAGTCAGGCATAACAAGGATAACTCTATACTGTGATCTTCAATGTATGGAAACCAGACACTGAAATTATCTGAAAGTAAGAGACTGTCTCAAAACAGGAGATTAAAAAGTTTTCTCTGAAAGCTGTGCATGAAAATAGCTTTATTTGCAAAAACTGAATATTCATCTCATATTTTATAGCTTGAAAAAGATTATTTTACTTCCTTCTAATTATCAGTCTTTACCTCACATGCTTTACACAGTCTGCACACAAACAACACATTTAAGCATCAGTAGTGATAAGAGAGTTAACTATACATATCCATATCCTATGGATTTGTAATAATAATGCTCTACATCCTGACACGTTTCATTTGCTAGCAGAGCTTGAAATTCTCAGAACACGCAAGGCTGATTTTACGTAGAAGACTGTAGCATTCAAAAATAACTGGCTCATGAACTGAGTATGTGTCAACAACCCAGCCACAGGTCTCCAGCAAGTACTTGGCCAGGGAGCAGGGAAGTGGTATCAATCTCCTTCTGAGCAGAGTCAGCTGTGAGGACTTGGGAGGTGACATCAGGAGTTCTGAGTACATGTCCTGTACTTCTCCTTGAAAAATGGGAGGGGCGAGGGACAGTTGGTCTACAAGGGCCTACTTCCTGCAATACTATTAAAACTAGTGTAACTCATTCCTAGGATCAAGGAAATCTTGAAACTTTTCCCCAAAAATCACATCACTGTAAGTTTCTTAGGAAGGAAAAGGTTCTTCTACCTGCGTTCTCTTTAAGAAATTGATCTTTAGTCTTCTTCAGTACACACACTTATTTTTTCTATCAACATCCTATCTGAATACAAGTATCTATATCCAGTGTACATGGCTATTACAGGATAAATAAGAAGACAACATGTTCTTGTTGTCTCACCAACTGTTAATCTTAGGGGAAAACAAATTTAAACTATATCATAACTGTACATATATTATATACAATACACCTATTCACCCAACTATATTATATACTGTACATAAAAATGATGCTGTTATAACACAACTGTAGTCAGCATGTTAATTCAGGTCACTAACTGGGTGACATCCTGAAAGGTACTGTGCACCATCAATGCATATGGCTGTCTGAGAAAGTTGAAGGGGCTTCAGCATAGCACAGGATGAGGAAATGTTCTCACAGACCCTGCTGCAACACGATGGTAAAGTTTGCTTCCTATCTAACAAATAATAAAAACAACTAAAAACTACTCTATTCTTCTAGAGTTTTACAGACTTCTGACTAAATATCTCTTTCTTCTCTCTAGAGCATTTAACATAAATCTTCTCCATTCCTTCCTGAGGCTCCTCCTCTGGAAAAAAGTTGATGTGCCTCAGCACAGTGAAATCATTGCTCTAAAAGCCAGCCTGCTCATTAAATTATTCTGCTAGCTGTGTGTTCTCTCATTAAAAATGTATAAAGATCAGATAATTGCAGCACGTATTATTAACCTTGTTTTCCTTGTTTTCATGTACAGGTTCTGTTTTGCTGCCTAGACAAAGACCTGGAAAGGGCAGTTTTCTACAATAAACTACAATAAGCTAAACTACGATATGAAAAATTCCCCCGGCTTTCTTTGACGAGCACAAGGAATCACAGCACAGTCAAAAACACCCATACTTTTATAACAAGGTAAAATACTGTAATCTCGTTGTATGCACCTACAAATCTAAAACAGGCGGTCTTGGCTTTAGTTAAAGCTTCCGATAGGGAATTATTTAGATCAGCCAGTCTAATTCACCTAAATCTTCAAACATAGCTGCTATAAACTTCACAGATTTCCAGGTTGACTCCTTCTCCTTCTTAAAGCTAGGCTGCACTTCCAGACAACAGCCCAGCTAAAAATCCAATTAGGGTAGCAGCACTACTGAAACACACTGACCTATTTCTTTTTTTACTTGTTTTTATATGCATATACTCATGTTCTATTTCTGAAGAGAGCTATTTACACTGGAAATTAATACCCTTTGAAAACAAGTTACCATAAAACCCACCTATTTCACCCAAACAGAATCTATTCACGGGAGAAACAGTGTTTCCCCGACTCCCCCAAGCAACACATACAGTATGCAGTATACTGCAGCAAACTCTTGAAACATTCGATAAAAGACAACGATCCTCCTACCTTGTTTAGCCCTGTCTATTCGACACATTCCCAACGTGAACAGGAACGTCTGATATAAACAAACAGCCATATCTTTCCCATCGCATCATGGTAACTAATTCTCACACGAAACGATGAGCAGCCTGGAATGTTTGGGGTTTTTTTTTCTCGGAAAGCCTTGTGACTTATCTGGGGATTTTTCCTCAGATGATGAAGCAAAGACACAGCCTAAACTCTGTTGCTGAAAGACTGCAGCCCTTCCTTCTCACAGAGCCCTCCCAGCATATGGCAGCCAATCACGCCCAGCTTCGTCAGCCCTACTGCTCTTAAACTGATCCTAACGGGATGATTGACACAGCAACACAGCACTTCTAATGTGTAAAAACAATGCATCCATACCGATGAACCAGGAATTTCCCTCGCACGGGGAAGGAGTTTTATTGGTGAGGCAAAGCGATAGCTCCCTGAAGTAACACACGCAGCAAAAGCAAACAACTCCCTTTCCCTGCACTGCAACAGCAGCTTCACCATTTCTTGCACAAGGATTTTCAAAGCTTTTGCTAATCGTGAGCGCGTGCACAAACAACGTCTCTGAAATTGCAAAACTGCACTGATGCCGTTTGGTTTGTAAAGGTGAGCTGTGCACCATAATAAATCAAACCATCTATCCCTTATTTTAACATGCAGCCAAAACACACTCCGATTCAGGCAGTAACATTCTCATTTTAATACTGCATCATCTTATGTGCAGTGTCTGCATTTAACAGCAATACAACCATAACATCTTTTCAATTATTTCAGACTGGTTGTCAGGAACTGCAGGTATGGGATGCTTCTCAATGAAAACATCATCTATATGATGGTGTTTTAATTCATATCCATGGCAGACAAATCCCATCAGCAGCATCTAAAGTTCATGCAATTAGCTTGCAACTGATGTTCATTTGTATCAAGCTTCTGGCATAAAGACTACAATACCAGTTGCCATTTTCAAGTCAAGCTGTGGGCAGCCCGACATGCTTGGTACACAAGGTCTGCTGTCAACCAGGTTCCCTATAAATTTTTCTAAAGTTTCAAAACATGAGAACAAAGCAGCCAAGGATTATTAGATAATAGTTGCAATTAAGAAAAATACAAAAAGGAGCTTAAGCTGAAAGTCAGTCTTTATCCAAAAAGGGATAAAGATTGCAGTGCAACAATACTTTAGGCAGCAGTTTAGGCATTTCAAGCCATTACGCAAAAAAATGTGTAAAATGTGTTTAAAATGCCACTAAAAGTTTAGAAATATGAATAGACAAGAGGAAAACAAAGCTCTCATTCACTGGCAACTCTGTCCCAAGGCCCCATTGTTTCCTGTGGACTGTTTTGCATATTATAAACACAGCTTCCCAAAAATCCATTATTCCTCTATCCAGCAAGCAGCAGCTCTCCTTTGGGCTCCACCATCTCCCACACAATTTGTGAAAACCCTCCCCCTTACAGGCATGGCTGAAACGTGTTCCTGCCAAGAAGGCTCCTGCCAGTCAGCCCTTACTTTCTGTTCAGTCATTCCCTCCATTCTCCCCTACTCTTCCCTATATTAAAAAAAAAAAAAACACCAAATAGTTGATTATGGTGGGTTTGAGAGACCCTGGGGATAGGGGTGGTAACTCCACTCATTATTAAGATGGCTTGGTGCATCTCGTCAGGATTTTCCACATTCTTTTGAGTTTGCCAGACTTGAGCTGCCCTTGTTAAAAATTTTCCATGCTGGACATCTGCTGCAGGATTTATTGACTTTTCTGCCAAAACACAGTTTGCCTGTTTCTGAGATAGCCTAGACAAAAACATGTTGCTCTGCCATTCTTGTAACTCATTGGGGAACTCTGACTCCTCTGCTCATGTTGGGGCAGCCTTGAAATTTGGCAAAGTGCTGATCCCTTGCTTTTTTTGATATTGTTTTTGAGGTTGGTTTTTTTTTAATATATCAAGGCTATGTTTTTTGCTGCGCATATGAAAATATTTTCCTATTTGACAAAGCTTTAAAACCTGCTAAAATTCAGCTGACTCACAGCATCTTTTTAATTTTTGTCTCTGATCCCTACAGCACAAATCTCGGAAAACGTTCTGCACCAAGTGTCCGATTCCTTCAGCCATCCGTCCGTACGTGGCTGGAAAGGCACCAGCCCCACAGTGCGACTGAGCATGTAATGGGCTCAAGTTACAGGAGATTAGCAGGATTTCCCCTGTAACTGCTGCTCCCATCTGCCAGAGACCAGACATTGGAGCTGACAGCAGGAAGACAACCTCGCCTGTTGCTCTCATGACCCTTCGGCTGGTGCCCCACGGACGTGCGCGAGACAAGCCCTTGAGAGCGCACTGCAGAGGGGGTGTCAGAAAGGTCAGGTGGCCCAAAACATGGCACGAGGCTGGGCAGAAGAGAGGGACTGATGAGAGGGAAAAGAGCCAGTGTGTGGCTGGTCTAGTCAGCAGGTTACAACATAGAAAAAGATGGTGCCCCTGCCAGACAAGGGAGAGCGAGCAGCACACGCAGCACCAGTCGCCAGGAGCCAGCTGCCCTCTTCACAGACCACAGGCACACTCATACCACAGCACCCACTGAGAGCTCCTGTGGCCCATCAGTTCACTCCAAAAGAGGGAGGAAATGTGCAAGTTACCTCGACCCTTCCCCACCACAAACCCAAGGCAAGTCACTAACACAACCCCTGGAAAGGCTCGGGCTCAGCACTACCCGCACAACCCGATTTCAAGCGCCACTGCTTCACAGTGCCCACCCTGGTCTTCAGCCACTGCAGAGCTTTAACTGCAGTCAGACGGGGCTGGGGTGCTTCTAGATAGCATTCCTGAATCCCAGACATAAAACAAGCAGCCACACACTCACTCAGATCCTCATGTGGGTTACGTTACAGATTCTCCCATGATAAAGGATCAGAAGACCCTCAGCTCCATTGGGCGTGCTGAAAATACATCACATCCCATTTGTGAAGCCCTTAGCTAAGGCCCATCAAAAAGTTCAAGAGAAAATATAAGCTCTTCCTCAAAAATGGTACCTGAGTAGTACCACAGTAAGGCATGACTTCATGGACTGCAAAGAAAGAGACTTTTACAAATAATTGCTCTGTACACTGGGGAGTGAGTAGTTCTCAAATGGAGACACACCCATGCACTCACTCATTTTTCACATCAGTTACAAAGAAAAAGGCCGTAATTTCAATTTTTAGTCTGATTTACACAACCATATTATATATTTAATTGCAAAACAGCATCATCTTTGAGAAGCGGAGAAATTCAGATGTCAAACTCAACAAAGAATAACAAAGGTAAATTCCCAACTCAGAAAATGCCATCTGCTCTGCCTGATATGCTCCTGTAATTAATGAATCAAGAGAAAAATACTTCTAACAGTGACTATTACACACAATTTTCTGAATGGTCTTGATATAACTTTTGGAGAAAAGTGGACTATTTTGGAAGTAATAAAGAGGAGGAGAACTGAAAAATGCAGAACCCACACAGTTGTTTTTCCTTCCTTACTCTTGAATCACAGCAATTAGGTCTAATTCCAGAACCAACAAAACTTGTCAATTTTCTCAAAGGGAGTTTTGCAAAAAGGGTGGAACACATGTGACGCTAGCACTGAAGTCACCAAGCAATTTATGAGATATTCAGTGTAGCAGATAGATGATTCTGAGCTGTGTCTAGATGGCCTATGGCAACAGTGACTTTTGATAAATTTGGCAATGACAAAAGGAACTGCAAAACTATTTCCTGTGTCAGTAATAGACTCTTCCCTTAGTAACTTCCCACAACTGTTACTACAAGCAAAATTCAGCTTTGGTAGCTATGGTCTGAATGACAGCATAAAGAAAAGTCAAAGCAGCTGCCAAGTTTTTAAAACTAGGCACTCATGCATAATACCACCGATGCCAGCTTTTGCAAAATACCTCAGTCTCTATATTGAGGCTGAGTGATGGTGGAAATCATTATTAAGTTAAAAACCTAAAGAGTAATATCAAAATTCCAAGCTACTAACTGGGAACAGGCTCTGAAAGGACAGTTCTAATTTTTGTTTTAAAAATAGGCTTATCTAAAGAACTTTAAGTCTGGCTTTTCAGCTGTTTTAACTTCCTACCTCCCAGACATCCCAACATCTCCCTAACCTAGGGAAACTGGAGATTGTCTGCACACAGAAAGGAAAACAGACTATTTTATTTTCATCATATATATGCTGAGAGAACTATAAAATGGAAACACTCCACAGAAGCAAGCACATATTCAAGTTACATGTTAGGAATCAATCTTACCAAAATTAAGGTGGCTCCTGGAGGCCTTCCAAATGCTCTCTCTCCTTCCGCTGCTTGCACAAGGAGTTTAAGCCATGTCTAAATTGTGAGATCCAAATACATGGGTTCAGGCACACATCCAGTCTGCATCCTGTCTTTATTTTAGGATGACACCAATTCCCCACTGGGATGAAAACTAAGTACATGTGCACCATTCCTTTAGAGGGTGGTTCCAGTTAGGAAGGGTGATGAAGGCATCAGCCAGAGGAGAACTGCAGTTCACTCCAACCAGGCTCTTGTAGCTGAATGTTTGAAACATATACACCAGGTGCCATGGAGAGCTGAGCTGCCTCTGGATTGTAGCCTTATGCTCTTAGCTTGAAATATGTTTGACCAAATATAAACAACCACATTTCACTGAGTCACTCTACTCCCCCTCTCTCTTTATAGTCACTGAAGAGAAATAGGCATTTGTGGGCTGTGATTCATCCTATCCCAAAGTAGCTATTCTAAGAGATTCCATCATATCCTAAAAGCATCTGTGTTTCTGTATTGGTTACCTGAAATGGTCACCCTTAGGCTTCTTCTATCATGTCCTTCATTAAACATGTAGGAGATGAAATCTTACTACAGAAGAAGCCTTATTATGAACATAAATATTTAGATATTTCAGTTACATACACTGGATAGCACTTTAGATTTCCAAATTCAGTTCAAATAACTAAAGACAGTAGCATAGAGCTAAAGGACACCTGTATTTTGACAATGTACAGTTACAGCTTTGGTGTAAATCCTCAGCTTGCCATAAGCATGTTCCAGCTATGTTGCTATATAAGCTACATAAGCTTGTTCTCTAAGCTATGCTGAACATGTTCCAGGGTTTTTTTTCCCCCTGACTGAACAGCAATCTTTGCACTCACTCACGCTTTCCTCCTCTGAACAACTGATTGACACCAAATTAACCTAAGAAAACTTGAACTGGGATTCTCCTCTTGATTTTCTTTTTCGTTTTGGAGGGGGACATTTTTGGAGGGAGGGAAGGTTGGTAAAAGAGCCATTATCTTGCTGACTCTATAAGGCAGATACTATAAACCAGCAAAATAATAAGCTCAGTAAAATAAATTGGCAAACCACCTACATTGCCTTACTCTTAGAACACTGACTTATGCAAAAGTTTTTTCAGGGAAGTGATTCTTCATGACAGCTAAAAAAAAAAGCCGTTTTCAGTTTGCTTGTCTAAAATACCAAAGCACAGAAGTATTAAAACATTAAAATTTAAATTTTAGTCATCCAAACCCAGATATCTAGTTTCTTCTAGGTGCCCTAGAAAATTTCTGTTGGCCTTCAGTGGCCATTGCTGGAAGGACTGGGTTACTGCTATGTCTTATATTTGCCAGCTCCACACAGATGTCCCAGATATAAAATTGTCTAGTGCCATTTTAGATGCCATATATTTAGATACCTGTACCCATCCAAAAATGCAACCATTTCCTTAGAAATATTCCTATCAGGACAGATCCTCCCAAATCTTCCAGCAGAATGTAAAAGGGTTACATGCAAAACAGAAGCCCTTTATCATCAGCTGCTGAATCCTACCCAGAATATATTTTATGAATCACCAGGAATCACTGTGTAAAAGTACAAGACCTATTTAAGCCAGAAACATATATCATAAATTCAAGATAAATCTCTCTCTGCTAACTGACTTCATGTCCTCCTAGTTTGTACAATATCTACCACATCCAAGGACCTACCTGATGGAAGCCTCCCAAGCCTCTGACTTTGGCTGAAATAAACACCAAATGTTTAAAGCCTTCATAAAAATGTATTTCAAATCTATGTGGTTAGGAAGAATACTTCCCAAATGTGTCAAATTAAGAAGAAAGCAAGTGTTAAGTCTTTAACACTCCAATGGAAACAATGCAAAGGTCTAATCCAGCACTACCCACTGATAAATCATCTTCAGGGAGACCCCCATGTACTGGGAAGTTCTTCCATTGCTGATAAAAACACGCTCCTTCCTCCTCAGACCCCTCCATGACTAATTTCCTCCATACCCATTGTTCTGGCCTCAGATTTGGAGCAGTTCCTATTCAAACCCACAACAGGAGGAAACCATTTGATAAATCACCTTTTCATAAAACCGACTAACCTCAGCCACAAAGTCACGTGGGCATAGGAAAACCCTCTTGTGTTTCAAGGAGAGTAGCAGAGAATGCATTAACTTCTGCCCCTTATCTTGGGGATTTCCAGCTTGCTGGGAAGACACAGGAGCAAGATTTGTCCTCCAAGAAGTTCCAAAATGACCAAAATTAATACTTCATGAAACAATATGAGAGATGCATTCCAAGTAAGTTTTCTGCATGCAAACCTAGTATTCTTAAAACCTACAAAGATTCAGTTATCAGCCTCAAATATATTTGAAATCCTGCATATAATTCAAGCAATGGCTCCAAATAATACATCTTCAAATGAGTGATGTAATGAGAACTCTCTAATTATCCTTTAAATCAAAAACTCTATTTTATTACTCCATTATAAACCCAAAGGGAAAAAATGCCACTGAAACTAAACTACATTTTGAATTTTCCCATCTTCAGTTAGCACAAAAATAATGCAACTTGCTCTAATTCATTAAAATTACCCTATTGTTTTTGCACACTATTGCAGTACAGGTGTAAAAGAACCCATTGCTATTTAACAGGTGATGCTGCCTCCCATTTCCCTATAAGCTGCCTCTTAACAGCCTGAGTCTGTAGGGTAGATGCTCAGGGGCATACAGCAAAATCAGCAAGCAATCTCCACTGTAAGCAGAGAAAATAGGCTCCAGGAAACTTCACAGAAAATGAAAGCCAATTGGATAATTTTTGTTTTTTAAAATCAGTAAGAACAGCATTCAATCCCTCACCCTTTTACAGAAATTAATAACCCACACATGTAAGAGCAGAGGACTCTATATAATTAAAAAAGCATTACTTTGGCAAGAAGAGAGGGCCTGGAGTATGTAAGTACAGGGTTTTATTTCTTTCTGTGAAGTATGGATGACAGGTAGGAGAAAGCTATGCCAAGTGAACTGTTGGCAAGCAACTAGTCTTTTGGTTAACAGGCAGCCCTGTTTTGTGAAGTCTATGAGTTTGTGTTCACTTAGGCAAGCTTTCCTTTAAACATCAGACTTAGATGCATTCAGTCATGAGTTTTGCACCAAATTTCCATTTGCACCTCAAAAGAGGTTGCTTTGTTTCAGCTTGTTTTCTGATTACTGTGAAGTGTCAGGAACACTTTGTTGTGTAATGCTTTTAAACTTTACATGTGGAGCTTTGCCTAATTACTCTGCCACATAATACTATATACATGAACATGAACCTTCATTTTTCCCAAATGTCATGTAACAGAAACCAAGAAATAAGTAGCTGTAAACACAAAGAGAAACAAGAATTGTTTTCACACTGAAAAAAAATAAGCAAACAAGTATGAGTAATGCAGGGCAAGAAACAAGGTCCTCTAGCAGAAGCACTGTGTGGGATAAAATGGCATCCAAAAGCATGACCTCTGAAAACAGCATGTTTCAAGTAGCACATGTCAATATTTAATCCCACCACCAGAAAAATGAACTAAATTACAGAAAGAATGCCTCAAAAATTAAAATGAATACAGGACCTCATTCACCAGAGAACCAAAAATGTAATGGAGAGTTTATTTGTTGGGAAATGTCTGTAAGGGGATAGCACCCAGCTTTCTAACACATCTACTTCACCTATTCTGTATTTTTCTCTGACTCTCCTCTTCCTCTCTCTCCCCAAAAAACAGTGTTATAAATTGACAAAGCTATTCATTTGGCTGTTCCCCCTCATATCAGCTCTAATAAGGATAAAATACAACTAATACATATTAGTAGAGCCAAAATAAGATTAGCAGACATCCTGTCTGCTACCTTTGGCTTACTTAAAGGTGGTACTACTAAGCAAAGGAGACTGCAGCAAAAAAGTACAGGATTGAAGGTTACACAGGTCTTTTGCTGTGGGGTGTATAGCCCTACAAACTTAAGATTTTGAGCTAAATTTCACTGCAGAGCACTTGCCTTTTTGGCAATTATAATGCCACCTCAACCCTCACAGCTATCATCATCAGACCCCAAGGAGGGGTTTGCCTGTTTGGGCAGTATTATATTAGCCATCAAAGAGTTCTGTCCCTTCCTTCAGGGACAGGTGAGAACAAAAGAAACCTGTTGACAAAAGTACTCTGCTGGACCTCAGGTCATAAATACTTAGGTTAACATAAGTATAAGTATAGTACTGAAACATTACTGTATGAACTACAAAAACTGTACTGAGACATGAAAGTAAGTTTACCACCAAGCATCCCACCTGGTCAGCTCAGTCCAAAGTTGTCTAAAAATTCTTCATTTGAGAAGAGAGGGGAATCCCCTAGAAACTTTGATTGTAAGAAACCTCAGGGGGTTTCTTACTTAGTCCAGCTTCTGACTCAAAAGAAAACTATCATCAAGAGCAGACTGGGTCAGCATGGCTTTGCCTTGATGAGTCCTGAGAAGCTCAGAGGGCAGATACTTGCTCCTCTAGATGACCTGCTGGTGTGCTGCACTACTCTCCTAGCGACAAGATTTTCCCAACATCCAACCTGAACCTCCAAAGAAACAACTGGTTGTCACTGTCCCTTGGTGACTCCTGGCACTAGTAAGTACAGTTTGGTCCTACTATTTTCATAATCATCCTCCAACAGCTGTAACAGCTACTGGACTGTCCCTTGTCTACTTTTCATCCAAGCAAATAAACCCAGTTCCCTCAACCTATCCCTACTCATAAAAGTAATTTTCCAGTGGAACTAGACTTGGCAATAGGACTTCATCTGAGCTAGAAGTACTGCCTTGACAAAAACTGTGACCATGTGCTCAATTCACATTGGATGAACTAGAGAAACTTTCTAGTTTTCTCTCCCTACTGGCTGCGTATACAAGAGACTACCACTCAGATGTTTTGCATTTGCTTCTTTTGATTCCTCTTTGTACTGCTGACAGAAGGGATATGTTAAAAGCTCTGCATCCTGTACAGAAATGTCCACAGAATTTCAGACCTTTCTATTTCAGTACTCTCAGATATTTTGCATATTGAATGCACTTCTCTTTTATAAAGGTATCTAAGATCAAGCCAGCTAACAATAAAAAATTAAGTTACCAGTGATTATTTTCTATAGGAGTTCTTTATAGGTCCTTTAAAATCCCCAAATTTTATGCAGCTGTTTCCAATTATGGCCATCTCCAAAGATTTCTTTTTGAGACAATGTAACTTCAAGAGTACTGGCAGCTCAAATTACTAAAAAAAAAAGTCAAATCAAGAACTCTAACCTTTATGGATATCCATTCACTCTACTCCTTTTTTCAGTCCATTATGCAGAAATCAACAAATAACTAAGAACCCGCTGACGAAATCTTGCTGGAGTAAGCAAAGTGGAACTACAGCAGTTTCAATTATTCCTCCTCTTTGGAAAATTCATTATCTCAATCCTAAAAGCCTTCTGCACAGTTCTACACTAATGACATTTCCCCCCATCCCAGTTAAGTTTCCAGCAGCAGACTCCAACATGGACTCAGCAACAGTGGGGACCAGCTCTAGCAGATTAGGAACTGCTCGTACCACATAAGAAAAACACTTCAATCACCTTTGAAATTTGTAAAGAAGAACGATGTAAGCTTTCTAGAAAGCAAGAACAGTGCTGTAGTGATTCTCCTGTCAGCTCCAGGGCCATCACCACAATTCAGATGACCAAAGTCTTCCGCTGCTTTGTCAGGGAGGAGTATTGAGATCCACCCAGCTCTGGCCTCCAGTTATTGCCACACCATTAGTCAAATGGCCTCTTTACAGCTCAGGAAGTGGGCAGATTTTTTTCCTCCCTTCCTCTAATTCACAACAACAAGGACAGGTTATTTTAAAATAAAAAATGACTGCCTGAAACCACCAACACCATCTTATGATGGAATATGCCTTAATCTTAACATTACCCTGCCCTCATCCTTCCTGTCCACATTCACCACAGCTCCCATAGGAGGCATATCCAGGTCTAACCATTCCCACGATTCAACAGCTTGTACCTCCAAGACAAATCATGTGCCTCTTCTGTGGGACCCAGCAATCTGAATGACATAGCACACTTCACCTGCCATGGTATAAACTGGACTGGGAATTTCCAAGGAATTAGAAGGAAAGAACCAGAGAAATCAGATACTTTCTGGTAGCTGCAAGTAGCAAGAGAAATACGCTCCACCACAAACAGGAAGCAAAGTGCACGAAGCATTATGAAATTAAGTGAATGAATTGAGTAACATAAGAGCTACCTCTAAGTGCCAGCAGGCAATACACAATCACGAGAGTGAAATACGTGATATACATTGCATCACCCAAAGCTCTCTAGATGACATATAAATCCCATGTCTTTTTTCCCCACTCCTCACAGTACAGCATCCAAGACAAGTAGACACCACAAACCACTTTGTTCACCTGTTCTGAAAATGTGAAATCTAAGGTGCTAAGATTAAAGCACCTTT
Organism: Notiomystis cincta; assembly: GCA_013398075.1. NCBI lineage: Eukaryota > Metazoa > Chordata > Aves > Passeriformes > Notiomystidae > Notiomystis > Notiomystis cincta. The sequence goes on from VZRX01020122.1 coordinate 830,084, forward strand.
ATTAGATTTCATTACCCTGAAAAGTCAAAGATAACATTTATTCTCAAAGATTACAATAAACAAACAGCTTTAGGAAGGCTAGCATTAATATCTTGCAATAGAAGGTTGCAGCATGTCCCAGAATTAAGAATCTTGAGAATTTCAGCAGATCTTTGACAGGGTTGAACATGAGAAAATCCCCAAACCTTATCACCTTGTGTTTTTTTAAGAGAAGCCAGTTTCCTAGTAGTCCTCTTGGCACCTTCACAGATCACACCAGGACCAACCTGCAAAGCTGATCATATTTTTGACCTAACACTTGACAGAGAAGTTGAACATTATGGATATCACAACTCTACTGTAGTTATGGAAAGAGCATCACCTCATTCAGGCAAGTGAAAGCATGGCCAGCTTCCCAGGAACCAGAGAAAGCCTCAGCAGAGTAAGGACTGAGAAACTCCAAAATCTTGCAGAGCTCATCAACAGCAGCAAGGTTAGGGCCTGAGGGCTCAGGGACCCACACATCAGCAATGATCAAAACCACAGTCAACTCCTGACAAACACTGCTCCAGTAACACACCCAAAAATCACCCTGATGTTATCAGTATCTCACCATACTCATAGGACAGAAATTCCCAAATGGAGAATGGCCAATAAATGCTGAAATAACTAAAGCATCAAAGCCTATGCTAAGGCTTTCCATGCTCAAGGCCCATGACATCCATACAGACATACTGCACAGCAAGGAAATACTCCACTTTGTGAAAACCTTGTGCACACTTGGAAAGCCCTCTCAGGAAACAAAACCACGCCTCGCCCATATCCACCAAGAGCCAGCTTACACAGCTCCAGCCAAGCACATTTAGACATTGCTGCACCTTAAAACATGGTGGTTTTTTGCTCTGAGACCTGTGAATTCAATCATATTCCTTCCAGTCTGAAATCATTAACAAAATACTTGGAAGTCTTCTTCCTCCTTGAAAATGTAACAGCCCTACCGTTGCTGAAGAAACTCATTGTGGATATACTGTCCTGAGCAACCAGTGGCTAGTGCCAAATCTCCCATTCCTGAAAAAGATAAGCAACAAAGCCAACTATTGGCTCACTTCAATAAGCCTAATGTTACAGACCAGGGACATCAAACTAAAGAAAGAACATGGATCTTCCCATATTTCGAATTATCTCTTTTCAGAGAAGTTATAGGCTGATGTATACTCATCCTCACAGACCTCCTTTTTCATACCATCAGGTATGAAATATTTGTCTCTCACCAGGGGGAATACCTCAAAAGGGCCCACAAAAATATTATTAATAGTTTGGGTCCTTCCTGGATAAACTAGGGGCAATGGAAAAAAAGGGGGCAGTGGAAAGCTGCTTCCACATCACTTATTCCTTCCCCTGTAGAGACCTACGAAGCTCAGTTCCCTGGATGCTACTTTTTAACATCAGTGCCAAACCACCAGGTGAATTAGCCAGAAACAGTCTCAAATTCTCCCCACGTAAAGACACAACAGACCTATTTTTAACCATCAGCACAAACAACTGCAGCACCATCCAGACAAGGAGGAATAGCTGAAATTAAACCTAAACCTGGAATTCGGTGGAGAGCAGAGGAAAGCCCTATCAAGAGCTTGCAGCCACAGACAGACCCTAGGTTTGTTGCTTTAAGATACATGATCCCAGCTGGTCATAGGTCAGAAGTATTTCTGGACTTTACACTGGCATTATACTTTCATACTGAAATGCTACTCAGTAACAGCACTGCTGTCTCAGCTCTATCTAGGCAAAGAGTCATCTGTGTCCCCGGTGCACTCTGGGCAGCCCATGAAGCTTCCCAATCTAGGAAATCTGATTACTCCAGAACGTGTTCTGTCCTTCCCCAGCAACACAGCAACATACCATCACCCTCCCATCTGCCAGGCTGCATCCTCACAGTGCTCAAACATCCTCCTGCTGCCTTACAGCTCCTTGTGGCCCCGGCCCTGGGCAGCAGCAGGGCTTCCTTGGGCTCAGCACAGGAACAGCCCCTGACGGTCATCGCTGCCATCAGTCACCCAACGTGAGCTCAACATGTTGGCATGCAGCTCCAAGGCAAGACAAACTGCTGGGCACTTCAGCACTTCAAGATTTTTGAAGAGGTCTACTCTTTCTTCATACCTGTAGTTGATTAAGCCGTATATTTTTATTCCAAAGTTAGCTGAGTGTTTTGATACTGTGTTTCTCTAAAGCCCTAAGCCAATCGATTGTGTCAAACGCAGGTACCACAAATAATCCAACCACAGCGATCAAGACAGCAAAATGCACAGGGAAAGAATGTATCAACGGTAGAAAAGAAAGCGATTGTTTTTGTTTTTAAAGGTTTATTCACGAGAAATGAGTGACTTAAAACTGAAAAGCATTTTTGATTAACACTCTGCCTTCACTTTCATTTCAATGACATTTTAATGAACACTTTCTAAGTAGCTCTACTTGCAAATGAACGTGGGAGAATATTGAAGAAAGGTAATGGGAGGGGAAAAAAATAATCCATCAGTCATTTTATTTCTTAGATGCCTCTGAGAAAATAAATAATAATTCATCAGGGGAAAAGTGATCCAGCAAAGATTCGACTGTTAAAGACATCTGGAAAGGAATAATAAGTAGACTGGAAGAGTCTGAATTATGATAGAGGGCTATGAAGAAAGATACAGTGTGATCTGGAAGCCAATTAGGTGACTTTGTAATTCCTCAAAGATGAAGGGAGCGCGTTCACATCTGTCCTGAGTACTTCAGCCACAGAGAGCTAACAATAAACTGTCAGAAAAAAAATTTATAGAGGAGCAGTAAACATGATTGTAGGACTGGCTGGAGCCATAAGAAGTAGGATTTCTACCCTGGTAACTGACAGCATGAAAATACCTTCTTTGATAACGATTCATAGTTCTTTATTTCTATTTTTATTGCCAGATTCAACAAAATTCAGAAACCTTCAAGTAGAACTATAGTAAGACCTGTGAGGGCTTATTAAAAGCAGAGTGGGGAGTGAAGGCAATATAAACAAGAAAACCGTTCATTCACCTAGCATGGCATGACTTTCAGTTAGAACATGCCAAATCTAAATAAATTAGGCTATACAATTCTACTTGGCAGCATAAGGAGTAAAATAATCTTGTAGTGTTGCTGAGATTCCAAGAGCTACCCAGAGGACGCAAAAAATCTAACACCATCAGGCAGCAATGGGAATACCAATTTAATACACTTTTTCTTTCTTCCTGCCATGAATCAGGACAAAAAGTTAACAGAACTTTTTCCAGTGTCTTGTAATCAAGCTTTTAACCCAAGGAAAAGCAAGACTGAGAAGGTTCCCCAAGCGGCAGTCACGAGCCACTGGTGGCAGGATTCATGTACTGCTTTTGCTACGGTAGATATCCCACGGTTTAAGAATCCCTAGATTAGGAGAAAAAGCATTTAGTACTGCACAGTACCATTCTAGAGACTCTGCAACCAGCAGAGAAACTGCAGAGCATCTGGAGTATAAGAGATGAAAATTTCACCCACCAAGTGTTAGCAGCAAGTAGACTTTATTTTTAATCTTCTTATGACAACTGTTATTCTATAAAAGCCAAATTTAAGAAAATGATGCTCAGATGAAGATTTCAGCATCACAATCCCAAACATACCAACTCCGAAGATTATAGATTTTGGCAGGTTTGCTGTTGACTAAACCCAGGCCATTTCTTTAAAGAGAGGGCCATAAATAATAGAGGAGATAAGTTTCAGAGGGGAAGGTACGTTGAAGTGACACGTTATGTCATCCACCCACTGCACAACGCAGATAGGTACCACTCCTGTGGTGACAGCAGGGATACCACTACAAAACAGCCCATCTCTTCAGCTGCAGGGAAACAGGCACCGTCCTGAGGGTTAGCTTGCACAGACAGACAGACAGACAGACCGACCCTCACAGTGTACAAACAGCAGAGCAGCCCACTGCTATTCCAAATTTCACTGACAGGTAGAGGAGCCATAGCATATGCCTGCAACTATGGCAAGTGCCGAAGGCTGGCGTGCCCCAGCTGGGAGCTCCAGCCTGTGGCAGAAGTTCTGTTGCTAGGATGTCCAATGAGCAACACTGGAGTTGGCACCACCTCATCACTGGAGAGAGAAATTGCAGGGCTCTACCCAGGGGTTCATGCATCCTTTAAAAGCATGAGGTTGACACTGCACAAAAGGGCCTTGTCCACAGTGGGAAAAACTACATCCCTTCCAGCAGCAGTATCAACTGTACTCGATGAATGCAAATACTATTAGTGCCAAATACAAGCTACAAATTAATATAATTGATGCTGGAGCAACTATTTTTTTTTTTCTTTAAACACACTCAGAAACTGTATGAAAGACCCTTTCCATGAGAGTCCATGAGAGTAACTTCAGAGCATTTCCCAGAAGAGTTGAAATATGCATTTGGCCCCAAAGCTTACCGCAGGTACCTTTTTCATTTGCAGTGTGGTACGTGCACACACGAAGGGAAAATAGAGGACAGATGGCTAAATCTATGCATATTTACCAAGGTATGAATACCACGTTAAAATCATAAGCACTAGGCCAAGTCACATGTTTAAAATTAATTACACTTCCGCTACTACCTACAAGTCCACACTGCTTTAAAAATCTACAAGTCTGAACAAGATACGTCAGTGTGACACGATCACTTAAGTATATTAATCCCACATGGATATCCTCTGCAGCTGAATTAAAGGCACACAAGTTATTCCCTGGTACTGTTCAAATACATATTCAGCCACATTACTGCTGTCTGTTTCCCTCCCAGCAGAAATGTTAATATGCCCAAAAGAAACAGAAAACAAAACATCTGGAAACAGAAGCCCATAGGCAATCTTCTCATAGTTCAAAAAATGCATGTGCATATTATGTGTATATGTAGACAAATACATACCTACGTACAAGGAATAAATATATAGGGTTTCCACGCAAAACTAGTGGTAAGAAAAACATTTAATTTCGGACCGTTTTTTTCCCTCTGTCACACTCACCTTCACGGGTGGCAGTCCCGTGTCGTGTCCCCCCCACAAACCTGCCCAGCGCTATTTCCCGCTGGCTGCAGCGAGCCCCCGGCGCAGGGATGAAGCGGGCGGGCATGGAGCGGGGAGGGAGGATTTGAAGGAAGCCGCTGGGGCGGCCACGGCCCCACGGGGCCCTTTCCCTTCCCCTTCCAGAAGTAACACAAAGTTATGACTCCCGCTCGCCGCTCTCCCCGCTCGCACGCCGTGCCAAATGCTGAGTTAACAAAACCATAAATCACCGCTGAACCAGACGCGACGGCCCGGCAGCAGCGCCCGCCGCCTCCCGCCCCGTCCCACGCCGCGGCGGCTC